>VDFB02241588.1:20124-85901 GCA_007258455.2 Sequoia sempervirens
TGGAGTTACAAATAATCTAAACTTGTCAAACTTAGTGGAGAACATACCAAGTTTGATCTTAGCCAAATATATTTTGGCCATTATGTCACCCATCACAATGGAGGAAGTTAAGAGTGTGACGTTCCATCTTCAAACTGACAAGGCAACTGGTTCAAATGAGTGTCTCACATGTTTCTATCAAAAGTTATGGCTGTCTGAACATTAGAGCCTCTATACGCTTGGATTATGTAATTGGCAGCACATGGACGAAGCTGCCCGAGGGCAGTGCATGGACAGTGCAATCGACATCAATGGTAGGATCAGGTAGGGACCGAGTGGCAGGAAGGCTGTACAATTGATGGCAATGGTGGGATTTAGTGTTGTCGTTGGTGTGGAGGTGGAGTAACATTGTGGCTGTGTGGAGGTGGCATTATCAATGATGGTAGAAAAATTTCAGCATCTTTTGCTAATAGCATTAACATCAACATTGGATAGTGCTAGTGTAAGGCCTGCAAAGAGGATGTACAATACAAAACAAATATCATTAGATGTCATCCAAATTAAGGAAGTTACCTTCATTGTCTAAGGTGATCTGTGCAAGTTTTAATAATTTGATAGTCACCAAAATATAAAAAAATATAAAATCAAATCTTAGAGAAAAATGGTTAGTAGATTTAATAGTATTCAATTTAGATGAAAGATGTCTATCCCTATAAATTTGGGCCTTCTAATTATAATGGAACAACCTTTTTGTTCCCTAGAGGTCTTCTATAACAAGTAACAAAGAATCAGACAAACTCTTAACACTATGAAAACAAATGTCAGGTAATCTACCATACTCTAATAACATGTTAGATTTTATAATCACATATAATATAAATCAACGTAGGAACAAAAACTATTATAATCACACAAAATTTAATGTAAATTAGAGAGACAAGATTTCAACATTCTAAAATTTAAATTACATTAGACATATAAATGGAAAGAAAATGTTACAATATATAGTCTCATAGTTTCCAATTCACCTAAAATTTGGGAGAGGGTGTAGACACCTAAATTCACCTCATGACAATAATTAATTAATTTCACCCACAATTCACTCCATTAATTAAATCCAAATCACTAGTTATTTAAATTAAATTAATTTCAACCCCTTTATTAAATGAATAAATCCATTTCCACCTAATTATCATAAATTAATTAAGTTAATCCACTTTCACCTTATTATTAAATTAAATAATTCCACTCCTACCCACTTAAAATAAATAAATAAAAATTTCTCTCCAAAATTACTTAAATTAAATTAAACTAAAAGGCCCCTTGCACATGATCCAATGCCCCAAGTTATCTCACTTAATCTCTACCTTCCACCCATAATTTAATTTCCACCATTCATATCCTCACTCAAGCACCTGAAAAATCAAGCCTTGAGATCCTTTGTCCTTCTCATGTTCACATACTTTCATATAGTATGATAATACAAACACATAGCAAGAGAATAGATCATAAGCATGGCATAGTATCACATACCATCACCAAACACACATCAAGCATTAAGAATACACGCATTCACATCAATCATACACATACAAGTACAATCTATTAATATCTTGAAGAATTCAAGAGCAACTACATTGCTCATAACTATGAGCAAATACACTCAGAAAAGGAGATCTCTTGCTTTGGCTAGTGAAGGTAAAATTTGATTTGATCTTCTTTACACTCAATCCAAGGGTATTTTATTTAGTTTAGAATAAGTTTTTAATATGGATTTAATCTCCTGCACTATGTTTTAGATTTAGCATCATACAGAGCGGGTTGTTTTTGCATACGAGAAAGGTGGCATTTGTCAAGAACTATTATAGTTTGTTGTTTATATATTTATTTTGGTTTTCTATTGTGACAAGAAGAGTTAGTCATTGGCACATTGTGATGGGGTGCTATTATCATAAGATGACAAATCAAACCACTATTTGTAATGTATTTTTGCTTGTAGAGATCTAACTTTGCTAAATTTTGTTAAATCCATCTTAGGTAAGTTAGTGTTAGGGGATGGTTGACAATCCAAAATAACTATCAAAGAGGATTATTATAAATGATTTCATAGTTCTCTATCTCCCTAATGTTAAATTTCAAATATGACTTCTTAAAATCTCTCTCCCTAATTAGTTCTTAGGAATGATGGTCCTAGACATCAATCAAGAAGTTGGTCTAGTTGTGAAAGTAATTTAGGAAAAGGGTGTAGGTTTAGTATCATCCCCTTCATAGTGAGAGGATTTGTCAAATGTGATAAATGAACAACAAAGTGATATTTGGATCATGTACACCTATTTTTGAGATGTTGGTAGGGTGTTATTTGGGTCACATGTTCATCACTTCTAAGGTTTTTTAGAGGTTGGTAGTGATTATACTACCTTTTTTGTAATTATTTTATACATCATTGATAAAAATTCTTTGTTGGTTGATTTCTTATGTTGGTTTAATCATAGGGGTTTATGTGGTAATGAAAATGTTTCTTGGGTGGAGGAGGTGGTTGACACTAAATAAGCCCTATATTGTGGTAGAGAGAAACATGAGTGTGGTGTAGCATAATATGGTTATGGTTCCTGTAATGATTTTCTCTTGGGTTTGATGTATGGTTATGTTAAATTTTCATAGTTGGTAGTTTTCTTAGGGATTTTTGTAGTTGGTAGTTGCAAAATCTATTATAGTTGATATTCTAGCTTTAATAAGCAACTTGCAACTTTTATCTTACCACTAGATTCTATGATCGATGGTTAAGCTTTGTGATACTTCTCTCTCTCATTTAAATGAAGGTGGGAAACTAGCAAGACACATAGGGCTCTTAAAGCAACAAACAAGGAAAAATTAAATGTTAAAATTTATTTTGAAGGTGTAATGTTGAGAAGGATCAAGACACCAATACAAATTTTGAATTAAATTCAAACTTCTATGAGATGGAGAATAAATTAGAGGATATTTTATGTATCATAGATATGAGATGTATCAACTAGTCCATATCAAAGATACTAAATGAAAACATATATTTCTGTAAAAATGGAGCAAAAAGAATATTAAGCAAAGAATAGAGGATAGTGCTTTGTTTGGGGTCAATCTTGCATTAACCAATTCCTACCATAATCGAATGGAAGAAGATCCTCCCTTAGAGATCAATGAAGTTATTCAACTAGAATGTTAGGGCTTAAATGACCCTAGAAACAATATGCAACCGAGTGCCACATAGAAACACTATTGGTCAACAAAGTATTGTTCCAAGAAACAAAACTTCAAGACTTAGAAGTAAAATTATTCATCAATCATTGTAAAGGCTAGGATGGTGTGTTCATAGAATTGGTTAGTGTAGATGGGGGACTAGGGTTATTTTGGAAAACAAGTAGGGTTAGGGCCAAGCTCCCACATTCTGTAAGAGTTGTTGATGAACTCGAGCACCCAGGATCACCTACAAAACCAAAATAAACCTTCCACACGAGAGCAGCAAGAGATAGAATGCAGGAATATAGTGCAATAACAAAATGATGTTATATCACACACTAAATGATACAATATGCCTCAACTCTCCCTTGAATTGATTGAGTTAATATGAACTCATCTAGACTAGATAGGAGCTAGATCTGAACTAGATAGGAGGGAGAGGTGAGTGCAGAATATATAGTAGAATATGGGCAAATAATTCCAAGAGGGGTAATAACTCCCAAATAACCAAATTAGGTGGGAGTTATGCCTACTTGGAAAATGCCAAATAGGTGGCATAACCTACTCAGAAAGAGACAAATGAGTGGTTTTGTGAGGTGGCATATAAGGCCAAAAGAGGGTGTGAAACTCAACCACCCAAGTTTGAGTGGGAGCAACACATGTAATCGATGGATTACGCCACGTGTCCTCACATGAACCACATCTCCTATAACCTAAGGTATGCTTAATAATGTGTAGGAAAAATAATATTTAAAAAACCTACACTAACACATTCCTCCCCTAACTGGATGACAATATCTATGTACAATTTTTCTTTGGATCTTTCTTTAATCCTTCTTAATGTAAATATGGCTCAACCAAGATGAAGGATAAACAATAGATTTGAGTATAAATTGTTTCCTTCCTCTAGTCATTTATTGATGAGAAATACTTGATCAAGGGGATTTCATGCTATCTTAAATTGAGTTCAGAGAAAAAGCAGGGACTCAGTCGCATTCCATAGTCATAAATAAAATTCTAGAGTTTTGTGAGAGAAGTGGATCTTAGCGACATTACTCCCAAAAATAAGGACTTCATTTAAAAATAGGAGTTTGGGTTCTATGAATATAATAGAGAGATTGGAAAAATTACTACAATCCACTAATTGGCTATCCTATCCACATTACTTGGAATCCACCATCTCTCCCATTTTGGGTTATGTCAATTACACAAGCCTTTTCTATTAGTAAAATCATCCATTTATGCGTTGCCCCTTCAAATTTGAATGAATGTGACTTCAAAGTAATAGTCTTTTAGATCTTATATAAGAATGATGGTCAAGACACAAAAAGATTCAAAAATATTTTATTTTTCAAATAAACATGAAGGATTAAAATTTGACATCATTCAAAAACTTAAAAAAAAGAAAAGAATTGAAATAGAAAAAGATGGAGACCTTAAATGAACAAATTATAACCCAATTATTTAAGGGAGAAAGAGCCTATGGTAGAATATGTCAAAATTCTTGGAGGGAGGAAATACATTAAAAATCTAAATCATGAGAAACATCATTAGAGGCAAGGGAGGCAAGGGAATTGAATACCATTTTTTTCACAATGCTTTGAAAGTTTGATGGGCATGAAATAGATTTGATATAATTAATTCAATAAAAGAAACTACTCTAAATAAGACAAAGGACATACAGGTGGATGTTATGGTATATTTCGAGGAATTGATGGCTCTTTGGAGGAGTTACAAATAATCTAAACTAGTCAAACTTACTCGAAAACATACCAAGTTTGATCTTAGCCAAAGATAATTTGGCCCCTTATGTCACCCATCACAATAGAGAAAGTCAACTCAATTAAAAAAAATACTCTAAATAAGACAAAAGACTTACAAGTAGATGTTATTTCGAAGAGTTGTTGACTCTTGAAAGAGTAACAAATAATCTAAACTTGTCAAACTTACTCCAGAACACTCCAAGTTTGGTCTTAGCCAAAGATATTTTGGCCCTTATGCCACCCATCACAATGGAGGAAATTAAGAGTGTGACGTTCCACCTTCGCCCTGACAAGGCAACTGGTTCAAATGAGTGTCTCGCATGTTTCTATCAAAATTTATGGTTGTCTGAACATTTGGGCATCTGTACACTTGGATTATGTAGTTGGCAGCACATGGGCGAAGCTGCCCGAGGGCAGTGCATGGACTGTGTAATCGACATCAATGGTAGGTTCGGGTAGGGACCGAGTGGTAGGAACGTTGTACAATTGATAACAATGGTGGGATTTAGTGTTGTCGTTGGTGTGGGGGTGGAGTAACATTGTGGCTGTGTGGAGGTGGCATTATCAATGATGGTAGAAAATGTCAGCATCTTTTGCTAATAGCATTAACATCAACATTGGACAGTGCTTGTGCAAGGCCTACAAAGAGGATGTACAATACAAAACAAATATCATTAGATGTCATATAAAATTAAGGAAGTTAACTTCATTGTCTAAGGTGGTCTGTTCAAGTTTTCATGATTTGATAGTCACTAGAATATATGCCAAATATTTTTTAAAAAAAAATCAAATCAAATCTTAGAGAAAAATGGTTAGTAGACTTTATATTTGGGTCTTCTAATTATAATGGAACAACCTATTTCTTCCCTAGAGGCCTTTTATAATAGGTAATAAAAAATAGACAAACTCTTTAACACTGTGAAAATACATTATGTAAGTTTTTTTGAATATTCCAAATATATTGGTGTAATATTTTTTTCCACCAAAATCTTCTAAAATATATATAAATTACAAGTTTTTTGTTATCAAATTTTAGAGAAAAATGGTTAGTAGACTTATGGTGTCCAATTTAAATGAAAGAAAAGTCTATCCCTATAGATTTGGGCCCTTTTGTTTTCTAGAGGCCTCCTATACTAGGTAACAAAAAATCAGACAAACTCATAACACTATGAAAATAAATGTCATGCAATCTACCATACTCTAATAATATGTTGTTTTATAATGACATACAAAATAAATTAGTATAAGAACAAAACATTATTATAATGACATAAAGTTCAATGCAAATTAGAAAGACAAGATTTCAACTTTCTAAAATATAATTATATTAAATATGTAAATGGAAGGAAAATGTTACAATATATAAACTCATGATTTCCAATTCCAATCCCAATGAAGATGAGGAAGAAACCCAAAAACGGGATGATCTCTAAATTTCCAAATCCAAGAGGATAAGGAAAAAGTAGAATTTGATGAAAGGAAGAGTATACGTGAACTCATATAATAGGTAAACAATATAATAGGTACAATAATTGTTTACTCTAAACACTCATATCGTTGACCTTCAAGGGGGATGAACAAGAAGTGTCATCCCCTCTTAGAGCATTGGTCAAACCAATGCCACTCACCTAATAAGATTCACTCATATTTTAGGGTATGTTGCTTGGAGAAGCATGGAACTCACTTTATATTTCCTCATTCAACCTCTTACACTCCTCTAAAGCATAGATGGTCTCACAACTTAAGTTATGTGTTGTGGTGCACATGATATACATGTGAATGCAAAATAATGTTGACCTTTTATCTTACAATTTATTATAATAAGCTCCATGTTTTATTATCATTGCTTTATCTAGGATTACTAAGGTTTAGCAATCCATAGATTTGGTCTCCCCATTTATGTGGTTTAAATGTTTTATCACATCTAATTTCTCTTTGTTTTTGTTTATGCTTTTATATTTATCTAATTTTTAAATTAGATATTTAATTATATCTATTGGGTCTCAAAATCACTACTCACACTCCTAGAGGAATCAATCCACTCCAAGATGAAGGAAACGTCATCTTGAAGGGGGATTGATCAACTCATCAACATAACGTGAGTGATTTAAGGCCAACTAATAAGAGTGGATATTTTCTCTTTCACTTTGGGTTCAACTAAACCTAGGAGGGTGTTTCTAGAGATATCCTCAATAGGATTAATCATAGTTAAAGATAAATTGAAATTTTTGTAGTAGTACCTAATAAACGCTTTGCCCTAAAGGTTTTTACAAGACCAAATGCTAACCTACTGCATATAAAACATCTTTTAAGTTGATAAAAATATCATTGCACAGCTAAAAGATGTAGGTATGGAAAACTTGATTCCTAAAGGTAAGAACTGGTATAGCTGGCAATAAATGCATCCTTGGTTGAATCATTGAATCATGAGGTGCATACACACTACTTGTTGGCATATGGCTTTAGGAGATTGTTTATGGCTTCGAGTGTTGTCATTGATGGCAACTAGAGTCATTAGTGTGGTCCGCAGTTTAGAAGTAGCTCATACCAGCAAGCAAAGTAGAAAACATAATACTACTGGTAGAAAGCATGAAGAACAAGGTATTTGGTTGGTAAGTTAATCTGTATACTCCACCAGATCATTATTTTATGTTGTGGATCCCCTAGAAATCTTGTTAAGCATGTATGTTACCTTATTGGTAAGTTTTGTAATGTTGCATTAATCCGTGTATGTGCTTGGAGATTCGGTAGAATGATTTATTGTTTATTTTCTCATTATGGCCAACCTGGTGTATATAGCGTGTCGCGGATGTATAACGAGTAGTTGTTTTAATATTTCTTGTGTTGGGAATTTTTATTTGGGTCCCAGCTATAGTCTAGCCAACTTGTTTGGGTGTGCATTAATTTTAATTGGTGGTTTGAGCTGACTGTTGGAGAATATTTCATATTTTGTTGAAGCGACTTAAGTGATTAAAATATTTGCTAGCAGATATATATATATGAGATTGGTAATTCATTTTCGTGTGTGTGCATGGTATTGTAAGAAGGTGTGCATGTAAAAAAGTTCAGAGCAGTTGTATGAGTGTACATCAAAAGATCTGTTGAGTGAATTTCAAAAGGGTTGTTGTAGCAGAGCAGAGCAGAAGTACAAATTGGACAGAAGGTCCAAAATTTGTTTTATGTGCTTCATCAAAATTGAATCCAGGCATTTGTAGATGTTATCTTCTCAATTCATTTTTTTTGTAATCACAAACATTTTGTAAGGAAATGAGCCTTTATTATTTTGAGCAATGAACTCTAGGCAGTGTGCCTGAATGCAAGTGCATTCCCTTTTGTTCATACTTTTAACAGAGTATAAATCATGGATTAATCTCCACCGTGGTTTTTCCCCTAACAGGGTTTCCACATAAAAATATTGGTGTTATGGTGTCTTGATTATCTTGTTTATGTTCTTGCATCTTTATTTTTGTTCATGTATTGAAAATAATTTAAGATCTAAATTTGAAGTCAAAATTGTTGAACAATGATTCACCCCCCTTAGTGTTCCTTGAGTCCAACAATTGGTATCAGAGTAGGTTCCTCTTCAAAATTTTAATGGCTTGAGGTGGATCTTGGATTACATTGGACTTTGGTGGTCTTCAACAACAACTTATGGTGGCACTTGATGATCTTGATCAGTCTAAAGCAGGAGTCATGGAATTAAGAGCAAATCTTGTGGATGTTGATAAATTCATTCAATTATTGAAGGATAAAATCAACGAGTCAAGAGAAAAGAGGAAGGAACTCTGTGATCAGCTAAAGCAGAAATAAAATAAAAAATTGGAAGATGTTCACTTGAATCAGACTCTAAAAGAGATAACTGAAGAATGTGAAAAACTTGCTAGAAATAATGTTACTTTGAAGCTTGAGATGGAATTTGTGGCAATGAAGTTAACTAAAGAGATTGAAGAAAGAAAGAAGAATGAGGAGAATTTGGGTCAGTCCTTGAAAGAAAAATCTGAAGAATGCAACAAAGTTAATAGTGGATTCATTCAGTTGGAGATTGGACTACAACAATCAAGAAACAATGAACAAGAGCTTGAGAGACATATAGTTATTCTCAGAGATGAGATTGCTACTGCAAATGAGTTTAAGGAGAAGTTCAAGATCAATTTTGCTAAGATTGATGAGATGACTGAAGGACAAAAGGATGCAAATGATCAACAAGGTCTTGGCTGTGTGAAAGATGAGAGCTCCAGATCTAAGCAAAAGGACTCTGAAAAGAGAACTTAGAAGAACAAAGGAAGAAGATATCCGATAAGGCAACCCAATGCTCAAAATTTTAATGATTACTGCTTTGTTTGTAATAAATTTGGACATATGGCTTCTCAGTGTAAAAGTAAGATAAATTCTAGCAGTCCATCATTTCTGGTCAGTGTTTTAATTGCAAACAGTTTGTTCATAAGTCATTAGAATGTAGAAGTATGTTTGTTAGTATAAGGAGCATTAAATGTTACACCTGTGGAAGACTTTGGCATGTTGCTAATCAATGCATATCAAAAGGAAACCACTGGAATGAATGGCTCAAACAAAGAAATCAGATATGCTACAACTATAACAAATTTGGTCACATTGCAAGATTCTACAGGAACAAAAACATGGACATAAGAGGTCTGGTATATCAAGGAAGAAATTTACAGAAAGATGACAAAGGAAAAGGAAAAGCATTCGTGGAAGAGATAAGAGATCAAATGAAGAAAACGTGGGTAAAGAAGAGTGGATCTAATGAAGGTAAAGGAATAGTGACTTTAAATGAATATAGCAGTTGGAAGGTCAGGGATGTAAGAAATTTGTTGCCAGTGGGTAAATTGAAGTGGCTTGAAGGTGCGAAACATAAGAATTTGGACATCTGGAATGAGTTTCGTTATTTCGCCAATGCGGAAGTGGTCAGGTTTATCTTGAATAAATTGGATGATGATATCCTTACTCTGGATAAACCTTATCAAATTTCAAAGGATGTAATTAGAAATATGACAGGATTATGTAATATTGGAGATGTCCCAAAAAATAAGTTGATTCAGAACATTGAAGTTGAAGCCCTAACCATTGTAAAAGGAGATCAGAGGGCTCTGGTAATTACAACGATCAAAGATCCATTGAAAAGGTACATTGCATATGGAATTCGTACAAAATTTTCTTCAGAAATAGGGAAGGAGCGACCTCTGTAGGCACAGTCTACATTGTGCACAAAATGATAATGGAAGATGAAGACTTTGATCTATGTGGATTTTTGAAGGATCAACTGATGGAAAATGTGAAATTGACAAAGGATATAGATTACTCTTTCAGGTTTGGTACCCTGGTTATATGCATTATGATGTATTTTCTGAATTGCTTACCTCAGAATGATAATGTGGTAAAAAAAAAAAATATATACCAGTTTGTAAGAAAATATTTGAGCATTTCAACACTCTTGAAAATGGTGAACAAGTTTATGAAAACTTCTTTAGAAAGTTGTTAGGAAAATTTGAAGTAGGTGGTATTCCACTCCCCGTAAAAGTAGTTGAAGTTGGATCTTCTTCCAGTAAGGCAGAGAAAAAGCAAAAAGAGCAAGAGAGTTAGCTAATGGCACTCCTCCGACACCTAAGTCAACAAAAGTTGAGGGAATAGGTAAAGATCAGATGGTTGTGGATATAATCGATGAAGATTCTAATGAATACACACCAAGAGATGAACCAGAATCAGTTGAACTAGATGTGATAATAGTAGAAGAAAGCAATGAAGAAGGTGCTTTATTCAAAGAAAAGATACTACAGATTGTTCAGGAAGAAGATGGAATGCAGAAGATAGGTGACATATGGATAAATGGACCATCATATGAACAAGATTTCATAGAGGACACTCTAGGAAGATACTTTGTGTGCAATAACATTGAATTGGAGAGTTTGCAAAATGTACTTCTAGAAGAATCAATTGAATGTATCAGGGAGGCTATAGCCTCTGTGCCTCAGGACAAGAAAGAAGAAGAAATAATCTTACATCTAAAGGAGTAGTTTAGGCTATCTCTTACCAAACTGAAAAAGAAAATGAATGTGTTAAGGCAATGCATTGACTCAACAAATAAGATCTACAATTATTGTCTTAGGTGGCCTCATGTGGTTGGTAAATACAAGGACAAGTTGGAGCAAATTGAGAATGAGTTGATCAAAATTGGTTAGGATTACACTATGTTTTAGGACCAAGATGGAGCAATTAAGAATAAAATTCATGAGTTACAAGTTGAGCATGCAAAGGTTCAATTTTCCAAAAACACTCTTATGGATACTTTCTAGAAAGTGAAGGATCAAACTGAATGCAGACTGGAGCAAATGATTGAAGTTCTGAAGGAGAAAAGCTAGAAGAAGCCATTACCATTCCTAAATCCCTTGTCCAGGTCATCAACAGGACATTAGAAAATAATAGTTTGATAACAATTATTGGGATTGCAATGGACACTTTGAAGAAATTTCTTCCGAAGATGAAAGATAAGTATAAAATAATTTTCTGATTTGAGTGATAGTTGCAATTCTTCAAATTTTGATCAATTTTTGCATCAACAAAGGGGGAGAGAGTGCAGTAGGAGGGAAAGCAACAATTTTTTTGTCATTGATGTCAAAGGGGGAGAGAATGTAGTGAAAAATGCCTTGACATCCAAAGGGGGAGTAATTTTTTTATGAGTTTTGAAGTTTTGATTTTTGGTTCCGACACTTAGTCATTTTTCACTAAGTGTTGCCATCAATGCCAAAGGGGGAGATTGTTGGCATATGGCTTTGGGAGATTGTTTTTGGCTTCTATTTTTGTCATTGATGGCAATTGGAGTCATTAGCATGGTTCGTAGTTTAGAAGTAGCTCATACCGACAAGCAAAGTAGAAAAGAACATACTACCAACATAAGAATGAAGAACAAGGTATCTGTAGAAGTTGAAAAACCAACTTCACAGTCCCCAAGAATCACCTGTAAGCAATCACCTATCACATGCAATAGATATTTAGAACAAAAATGAAAGATGTTCTGTAAACTCTCAGAGCAAACTTGTGCAAGCAAAAATCAGCATTATAATATTGAATGAAATTGTCTTACAAATAATGCAAAAGCCTTCAAAAAGACAATCATGCAAAAAGCAAGACATGCACAACCCTAATCCTATTTTGAGAAAAAAGACAGCTCAACAAGATAAGGATAATAATAAACTAGAAAAAAGAATATTCCTAAGTAAACTTATGCTAAAGTGTAATTAAATAATTAATTACACCAACACCCCCCATAAGTGCAACTTAGGGAGACTAACAAAGCATGCACCTAAAACTAAGATAAATGCGAGAAAGCATGAATGGGTCCCGGCAACAAAGGCCTGATCAGGTATCCAAGTACAAATGCAATAATGAAGTAGAGAAGGAAAACCCAGTGGGACAAAACCCCCCTACAATGAGATGACTGTTGCAAAGAAACACATGAAGAACACTGTAGAGTAACATTGGAACCGCAATTTGACAAGCAAGGAAAGATACTTTTGTCTACAACTGAAACCAAAATTGGAATCATGATAATGTGACAGTAGACCCGATGCCACGGAACACTAGAAAACTCACAAACTAGAACAACCTTGGAATCTGTGAAGAAACAGTAGATGAGATGATGATAGAATCTAGAAACCATGTATCTCAATGCCAATGCCAAACTGTGACTGAAACTCTTCCATGGGAAGGAGTACCAAAAAAGACTCTGGAACATTAACCATAAAACCATGGCCCTCAAACTGAGAAGAATCTGAACTAATGAGGATCAAGAAACATAATCTCCCAACTGAAGTGTGAACCGATGAATCCGATATGTGTCAAGCTAGAGCAAAAAATGTGGCCAAAAGAGACTAGGAAACCAAAAATCCCATGCTAGCTACCATTAAATCGAGATAAAGATGGGGATCAAAGTGCATGCACACTCTATTCATATTATTATGCAAGAAACCCCCCTGATGGAACTTTATATCAGTTCATTTATTACAATACCCAATGATTGTAAAAGGAGAGAATGCAAAACATGCATAAACTACAGAGAAAATGTAAACCTAGTGCATGAAAACAAAACTGAGTGTATGCACAAACCAATGTTCACATCTGCCTCCATGATGAAAAATAGGGCCTCAAATATGTGTAGAGGTCAAAACCAGCTTTCCGATAATATCTCATTTGTGAAAATCCGACGCCATAGCCAAAAGTTATGATTTTTAAAAAAAACTGAATTTAGCATGTAGGAAATGGGTTTTCTAGCAAAAAAGTTTACTTCTGATTTGATTTCTGCAAAATTTGTTCACAATGAGTCGACAAAAATATAAACCTAAAAATATTTTGAAGCTAAGAACAAAACTTAGAAATCATTTTTTGATCCAGCAAGAAAAAGATGAAAGAATATATTTTTTAAACCTTCAACCAAGAGGAAAATGACGCGCGCCAATTTTTGTACTATAATTTTCTCTAGATCTGTACAAGATATCAAAAATTTAAAAATACCCAGTTCAGATTTCGACACTGGCTACAAAACCCATAAATCATTTTTCCTACAACTGAGTAGAAGCTAGATTTTTGAAGCAAAAATGAAAAACGGCTGTGAGAAAATATCTTCAAAGCACGAACAGGCAGCAACAAGTCTAGAGCTCTGATACCATGTAAGAATGAAGAACAAGGTATCCAGTTGGTAAGTTAGTTTGTATACTCCATCGGATCATTATTTTATGTTGTGGATCCCCAGGAAAGATTGTTAAGCATGTATGTTACCTTATTGGTAAGTTTTGTAATGTTGCATTAATCTGTGTATGTGCTTGGAGATCTGATAGAATGATTTATTGTTTATTTTTTCATTATGGTCAACCTGGTGTATATAGTGTGTCGCAGATGTATAAGGAGTAGTTGTTTTAATATTTCTTGTGTTCGGAATTTTGATTTGGTTCCCAACTGTAGTCTAGTCGGCTTGTGTGGGTGTGCATTAATTTTAATTGGTGATTTGAGCCGACTATTCGAGAATATTTCATGTTTTGTTGAAGCCGACTTAAGTGATTAAAATCTCTACTAGCGAGTGTATATGAGATCGGTAATTCATTTTTGTGCATGTGCATGATGTTGTAAGGTGTGTGTGAAAAATTTCAGAGTAGTTGTATGAGCATACATCAGAAGATCTGTTGAGTGAATTTCAGAAGGGTCGTAGCAGAGTAGAGTAGAAGTACGAATTGGATAGAAGGTCCATAATCTATTTTATGTGCTTCACCAGAACTGAATCCAGGCATTTGTAGATGCTATCTTCTCAATTCATTTTGTTGTAGTCACAAACATTTTGTAAGGCAGTGAGCCTTTCTTATTTTGAGTAGTGAGCTCTAGGTAGTGTGCCTGAATGCAAGTGCATTCCCTTTTGTTCATAATTTTAACAGAGTATAAATTGTGGATTAATCTCCACTGGGGTTTTTCCCCTAACAAGGTTTCCACGTAAAAATATTGGTGTTATGGTGTCTTGATTATCTTGTTTATGTGATTGCATCTTTATTTCTATTCATATGTTGAAAATGATTTAAGATCTTAATTGAAAGTCAACATTGCTGAACACTGATTCACCCCCCCCTCTGAGTGTTCCCCGATTCCAACACTACTATTCTACTCCTACACTATTGGTGATTTTTTAAAAAAAATTTGAGTACATGGTTGATAATAAATTTAGGATTGGTGTTTAATCTAATGGATTACAGAGTCATATTTTACCAAGACAAAAAACACTTTGAAATCATAATAGAATATGAGTTATGCATATTCACACACCAAACATATGATATCAAACAAATGGGCATATTTAAAATCCATCTCCAAAATCCAAAAAGTCCATATGGAATAAAGAAGAGACCATTACAAAGACTACAATGAATTCAAATGTTTTTTATAAAATAAGTAGCATTTATAGGGTGCTATACCCATACACAAAAGACCCCAAGGGCAGATAGTAAACCAAGGTCACATGCCATAAACAAACTAGTGACAATAAACTTACCACAAATTCACAATAAAGTATATATCATAAATGAAAATAAACAACAAGAACAACACCCTACTTGGGAAGTTTTTCCCAATCCTTTGTGAGGAATTTAAAGACATCCTACATTTTTTAGCTAGAACTAGGATCAATTGTCTTCTCATACTTTTTTATTTCCTCTTGTAGGACAAAACCTAGAGTTATAGTAGAGTGATGTTTGAATTTTAGAGTGAAACGGGAGAGGCTATAAAGTTTCCTCTCCAAATTTTCAACCCTAGTTGATAAATCTATGGAGTCCTACGAAGTCTTCTCACAGTCGGGGTATTTATCATCATTGTGCTCTTTGGAATGTTATTACATTCATCAAATCCTTATTATAATCATACCAAAAAATATGGTAAGAGGGAACCTTATGCTAGAATGTTGTCATAATTTACTACATAGATGTTCCCCTAAGGATCTACAAATAACCATGAAGACATTTAGTAATTGACATAATTTACAATACAAATACCTCTTTGTGATTTACAAAATGTGTTGTTATTTAGGCTACTAGACTTACATGAGTTGAAACCCTATATTTTTTTTAGCATTTGCATTATCATAGAAGCAAAAAATGACTGATGCTTTATTTATAAATTGAACTTGTATATATAGAATTTCACTTGGTTACCCTATTTCTTGCAAGAATTCAACATAGAACATTAGATCATAAATGTGGTGTGCAAGATAAATGAAAACACATGGGATTTGTAGAATGGATGGTCAAGAGCTTGCATGAAGATAATCAACAATTGAAACTCAACCACCACATTCATGGAAAATTATACTTCTTCATCACCCACTATTAAAATTACATGCAAATTTGTGCCCTTGGGATGAATAACTATTTTTAGGCAAGAAAATCCTCTTGGTGTAGCTATATGAATCAAATCTACTCATAATAGAATATGGGAAATTTTGGTGGGTGACAAACATAATCTAGATGAAATGCAAAAAATGACTTGGTATGAAAGGTTATAATGAGAGATGCAAGGTTTCATTATGGGACCAAAGGTTAGGGTTAGACATTAGGATTGGAGTTTAAACGTCCATCAAAACTTTGTAAATGGATAAAAATGAGAAAGTAGGGGATGCAATAAAAGAAAAGGATATAGAACTAGAGGAGGAACATTTGAAAGCCCAATGAAGCTTTGCATAACAAGAGGAAACAAGTGGAAAAGTCATTGGGAAACCTTGCAAAAAATTGATGCAAAACTATGGGTCAAAAGTGGAAGTTAAGACATGATAGTCAAATGGTAGTTTGGAATTCCATTGAAAATCTATAGAAAAAGGATTAGAGGGAATGCAAGAAAAACACATGGAATTGGCAAAGGGAAGTGGAGGTAAAAGATAAAATAAGTTCATCAAAACTCTTCAAGTTTACAAAGGGGGATCAAAGCACAAGGATGAAAGATGATTGATAGGTTGAGAAATGGAAGAAGTCTAGATAAAATCCAAAAATACCTAAGGCTTATGAAACTTCACCAAAAATAAACAACAATAGAATACAAGGATGTGGAAGAGGATGAGAGGTTGGAAGATTATGATGAAACTAAAGAAGTCTAGATGAACTTTGCAACTCCACACAAGAGAGGTGAAGCAAAAGGAGTAGAAGGTATAAAAAAACCAAAGGTTGGGAGGTTAGGAGATTTGGAGATGAGGGGAAGGTAGAATAATTTTGATAAAACTTTAAAAAAGGGATTATAAATGATACATGAAAAACTAGCAAAGGGAAGTGGATGTAAAATTGGAGGAAGTTCAAAGGTCTATACATGTAACAAAATTCCATAGAAAAGAAAAACTAAAAGGAGTGTAGGAAATTATTGGGAAACCAAAGATTGGGATATGAATATGAAAGATTGAAGAAGTCCATTGGAACTCAACAAGTCCACAAACAAGAGGGAGTGGAAGATTATGGGGATGCGAAGAAGGTGGGAGGTGGAGAGATATAGAGAAAGATAAGGGTTGGAAGAAGTTCATATGAACTTTGCAAGTCCACAAGAGGGAAACATGGAAGGAAGCAAGATTTGTAGGAATCAAAATTGGAGGACTATAGTCTTGGAGGAATAAATGATTCAGAAGACGATTGGATGAACCCCACAAGTTCATAAAACACATGAAACTTGATTGGAAGTTGAGAATATGAGGAAACTTGATCAAAATTTGGGAATATAAGAATGCAAAAATGCAAAAGACGACATGAGGTCAAGACATGGAAAACAAATAGAAGAAGTTTGGATGAACTTCACAACTTCATAAAAGGAAAAAGGGAGGAGTAAGATATTGGGAGAATGCAAGGATACAAAAGAGGATGAGAGGTTAGGAGGTTAGGATAAATAAGAAGTATGGACATCCATCAAAATACTAAAACTAATGGAATGAAATAAATGAGGGGAGGAAGGGAATTGACAAAATCAACAAAATTTCTATGCTAGATTGATGGTTAGGACAAGAGGTTAGACAACCAAAATAAGTTCAACACTCCACTAGAACTCTATTATTTATTAAAAAAAACTACATAAAATGACCAAAAAATTTGCAAACTTTTTTTTTTTTTGGGTTTTTACTGCTTCCAATAACTAATTATATAGGGAATGAAGAACAATATTTACCTAATTTTATTAAGGGAATTAAAGATTTCTCATATTGTTTATATGTAATAGGAACAATAAGAAAAAATCCACAAGGGTGTTGGGACTTGAGGATTGTTTTTGCATATTTAGATTGAGTTCCAACACTATTATATCAAATCTAATTTTATATTGCAGCATACAGAATTTTGATTTTTGATTTTTACCCCTAATGGTTGTTTGATCTAGATATGACATTATAAATTAGCTTACTTTATTTTAATTCTATATTTTCTTGGTTAACATACTTTCACATGCTAAGGTTTAACATAAATTATGTCCAATTTTATCTTATTTTATTTTCCCTATTGATCTAACCCCACATTGATATAAACCTCGGTGAATGTTTTAGAACATCTAGATATAAATTGTACCCTAATGCTTTTATTTTTATATATTTTGTCTCTAATGACATTTCTAATGTAACATGTGGGAATAGTTTTTAGTTAATATTAATATCACATCCAATGTATCCTTAGTTCTTCCCTTGCTACCAAACTCCACAAGGATATTTGTCATCATTTAGAAAACCCTCAAATCTATAGGACCATCAAAGAACCTCTCTAGATTTCTATAAATTTTTGCCTCCAATCCCCTTTTTGATTCAATTTTCTTTTATAGCCCAATTTTAAAAACCTTTATCATTTTTATGTTTTACACTTTTAACCCAATCAAACCCCAATCTGGAATTCTTACACATAGAAATCCATAGTCTCAAAAATGTCACCATGTGGAAAACTTAGGTGCTACAAGATATTACTATGATGCCTACTTAGACAAATCTAATCACCATAATATCTTTGCATGAAAAACCTGAGATAGTCCAAGATTAAGACACCTAGAAAGATTTTTAAGGTTGGATTTCATAGAGTTGAAGTCTATACCTAATTGAATTTATATACCCTTATTTGATTATACACCACATCTTGATTTCAAATTAGAATTATTTAACTTATTTTATTGAGTTGTTGCCTCTAATATCTATCTAGGTATAATATATTTTAGAATTGGGTTTAACTTAAGGATATGTTTGGGTTTCAATTATAGCTCAGGGGTAAAATCACGGGTTACACCAAAAGTTATTTTTCAAATTTTATCAAAACTTCAAATATTGATTTTCTTAGATTTTTTTATGCTTCTTGAGATATGTTTAATTGCAATATTACCCTAGATGCAATAATTTTTAAAGTTTTACTAAATTTGAAGTCATATCTAAATTTTAGCATAAATGACTTAGCGATTCAAGTGAACTTTGTGATAAAAGTTGATTATTAACCTATTTTGTAATGTTAGAATTTGAAGTGAATTCTATAACCTAGAATATATAATGCAAATAAATAGATTTAAACTAGCTTAATAAAAAATAAATTAGCTAAGTTTCTTAAATAGAGATTTCTAGCAAAATACTTGCTTTGTTATTCTAATTATTATCAAAGAAGGATAGTTAAAATTATAGTCTTATAATTTATAAATTCAATGAGGATAAGGATAAGGAAAAATTCTAAGAAAAAGAGATTGATTTTCCAAGTTTCTAAATCCATGAGGATAAGGAAAAATAAGAATCCCATGAATTTGACACATTATCCTTCATAACTCAATTATTAAAGAAGAGTTACTTAAGTGAACTTAAATAAAATGTGCAACATTATACTTAGAATTAAGGCATATCATATAGTAAAAATATTACACTAACACCCCCTTAAGTGCAACTTAGTGAGATGAAACATAAGCAGAAGATGTAAGAATGAGTACTCACGAGACAGTCATGTTGGGTACCCATGTAAAAAAAAATTCTCATGGACGAGGAAAAGGAGAAAACCCATAGGAAAAAAACTCCCTCCCCACCAAAGAGAGAAAAACTAGGACTAAGAAGCCTCCATAAGAGTGTCATGAAATCCCTATAAGACAAGGTGAATGTACACCTCAACAAAGAAGAGAGAGAAGAGCCATGTAGAATGCCACATAGTGAATGTTATAATAGGTGCCTCTAAAATAGATGATGCATATTCCTTTTGGAAGAATGAAATATCTTGTTATCCAAATACTAAAATCACACTCAAGTGGATTTTAGAAAGGGATCGAGATGTATGGACCTAGAAGTTACTCATGTTTCTCAATGTCGATGATGAACTATGAATGTGCCATACCAGATTTGAGGATAGTGACCACTAAAGTGTGTGACTTGGACCAATGTGAACCAAGATGTGTCCAGTAAGTAGCATGATATGATAGAGATAAATCAAGATAATCCATAATAAAAGATGATGCAACTTGATGTGAGCTATCATCAAAGAAAAGTTTAATTTCCTCAATATTATCATCGAGATCTAAAAGGTGAGTGTTCACAAGTAGATGTGAAATGTGTTGTAATTAGACCACCCAATGAAGTGGATCATGTAGACATGAAGAACCCTACTAAAGAGAATCATTTGAAACTCTTAAAGAAGTGAATTTGAACTCTAATGAAGCAACAAAAGGAGGAAGTGGAATATCCTCCATTATATATGAGGCATTAATGTGTGTCAACCAAATAGACAAATCATCCCATGAGGATGTGTCCACACAAGAAGGAGAAATGAAAGTCTCAATATTATCCACAAGCACACCTAGTGATCCAATGAAACATCACTATTAAATGAAGATCTAAAGTCTCTATACATCTATTGGATTGGTCCAAGAAGTGAATGCTATGTGTGATATAGAATATCCTAAAAAATAGTGATATTATTAGTCCATAGACCATCCCATTGTTGTTAAACCATGCATTTTTCTATTAATAGTTACTTGGCTTAGGAATGATTCCAATTAGATGGGACAATAAATCATAATCAATATAGTGATTCTTTATACCTTGTTTCCAAGACAACCCTAAATGCTAAAATCTATTACAAACCCCTAAATGTGGAACTTTATCTTACTTCATGATTACAAAATTCCTCTGCATAAGCCCCCCAAGTCTAGTACATTAAATTGGCACTTTATACATTAACTTCATGTGTAATAACAACCCCCCCCCCATTATTCAATTTTAAGTACTCTTGGTTACTAAAATGACCCCCCTAGCAAGTAAAATTGTTGGCACTTTATTTTAATGCATTTACAATGTAATATTCTAGAATAATCAAGTTTTACAAGGTCCAAAAGTGGCCAAAATATTGTATGATTACAAAATAGGAACTTAAAAATTATTCCATGAGGTAGATCTTAGAAAAATACCAACTTACAAAAAATGGCACCTCAAAAGGAGCCTGTTTGTGAAAGTTACAAGTGATTCAAGCTCCAAAAAGCACAAATGAATAGAAAAATCTCTAATAAAACTAATTTTTTTAAAAAATGGAGAGAATAATTAATAAAAAAATTGTACCACTATGATGAGCATGTAATTCCAACTCAAATTAAAAAATTTCACTTGATTTCAAGTTTGAATGATAAGGTTATGGTCTTCCAAAGTTGTGGTTAAAAATTAAAAAAGCAAATGGGGAAAGGCCTTTTTTTGAAGTGATGATGTTAGAAATCTATTTGGTGATATTATAAATGTATAGCAGTAAGAAATGTTGTGCATAGATACAAAAATTATGACAATACAATCATACATATGAATAGTGCTAGGCCAAAAAATCAACCTTATTGAAACCATGAACTCAAAAATGACAAATTATTTACAAATATGAGGGTTTGGTCCTTATAGATGCAATGACAACACTCGTTTGGCATGAAAATACTTTTTATTACTAGTTAACCAAGTCTTGGCTTTAAAAACCCTCCACTACTACTACATCCTGCAATGGAATAACTTACAAGCTTGCCAAAGACACCAAAAACCTAAACTTGACAATGTTAGAAGCAAATGACATATACAAAAATAGAGTATTTTTCTTTAAAACCTTTTTATTCTCCAAAAAATTTGAAGATGCAAGAGAAGAGCATGTTGGGTTATTAGAAAACTTGCATGCAACTTTATAAGCTTTTTTAAATCTTCAAAAATCATAAACCGAAACAAACCCATCCTAACACTTATGCTATGATACCATGTTAGAATTTAAAGAGAATTCTAAATTCCAAAATCTAGTGCATAGAAGTAGATATAAACTAGCTTAATGAAAATTAAATTAGCTAATTTTCCTAAATGGAGATTAAATATTTGCTTTATTATGATGGTGACTATTTAAGAAGTAAGGAAAGTTACAATTATATAGCCTTATAGTTTCCAAATACGATGAGGATAGGGATAAGACAAAAAAATATAAAGAAAGGAATTGCTTATCCAAGTTTCCAAGTCCATGAGGATAAGGAAAAAAATAGAATATCATGAATGCACAACATTATCCTTCCTAACTTATGTAATTAAAAAATAATTTCATGTCATTGATGTGAAGGTGGGTTTTCTTAGTTTCTAAATGGGCATTCTTGGCAATGCAAGTCTCCAATAGTTGAAGAAATGTAGAGGGGTCTACATGAAGCTTGTTTATACCAAGCATAATGTGCATTTCCTCCTTCAAAGGACCTTTCCTATAGAGGTATTTTAATTTGAGCTTGAGATGTGTCATGGATTACATTTTATGTTGAAAGTCTATGAACGAATCATTTATGAATTTTCTTCCTTGCATTGTTGTTATCCTCTAAATTTTTTACGCATTGTTGAGTGTGGACAAATAAGTCCATTTCAAGTGATCATGATTCTAAGAGTCAGTCTCCTAAGAAGGTGGTCTTTATCTTCTTATACTAATGTTCATACAACCGTTACACAAGGAAACATCAAATCCCTTATAAAACCTTATCATTTCTAACTCCAATCTAGTATAGAGGAGGTATACTCAAATCGTTAGAGTAATCTAGTACTCTAGTGCTTAAGCTTACTTAGGTTATGTGTTTTCTTGTGTCTCAAGTCTTAGAATGAGAACACATGTCATGGTCTTCTTTCACCCTTACCTAAGGTTTCCTTAAGGTTTCTTTTTTCAATTTTATCTTTTTCCTTTATAACGATTCTTTGTACTATTATTATATATTCAGTGTTGTTATATAATCAATATAATTCATTTTTCGGATCAATTTTCCTTTGGTCTTCATAGTTTGGATTTTCTCTCTATGTGTGGCAAGTGTTTGATTGCAAGTGATCCTTGAGAGCTATGGAGTTGATAAATCAACTCCAACATGGTATCAAAGGTCCAAATTTGCTATTCCTTATCCATGTATTGAGAGATCTAGTCTTGGGTGAAATTTTGTTACACCATGGAGCCAAACAAACCTCACCATTGCATCTAGAAGGTACTAAAACCTACAAATCAACTATACAAAAACTAAAATAAGAGCAATTGAAAATTATTCAAATTTTTTTAGTGGGCACATGATTTGAGGTTGATAATTTTGTACAAAAGTATGAATTTTTATAGGCCCTACATCAATCGTACGAATCCCTACTTAGGCCCTTTGTGTCTGTAATATTTTGGGTAGCAATTTTTTTGACAATGAATATTTTACATGAATTTTCTAATTATCTAATGAATTTGCCAATGCTAGTCAAATCTCTCTCTTTGGCATCCTTTTTTGTTGCAACACCAAGTATTTTTGGAAATCATAAACCACTGGTTTTGTAGCCATTATTTCTCATGTCGATTTGTGTTTTTTTACAATGACCTATTTATTCTTTTTTGGGAAATAGTCTTCATACTCATCAATGTCTTCTAGTTTGTTTCTTGGGTGTTGGTTTGTTATTTCCCAGTGGCCCTTTGCATTTTTTGTTTGTCATGATTGACTTTCCACAACAATGGTGTTTTTTTAGCATTTCTTGGTTTTTCCTTCTTTATGGACAAGCTTTTCTTTATATAGGGGAGAGGATCCAATACCCGAGCATGTTCCAATAGTTGTGACTTTAAAGTTGTTAGTGTTGATGATGACTACCCATAATTAAATGAAATGTACTCATTAGATCTAAAAAGCAACAAATCATGTGATGCCATATTAGCGCAACAATAAAACATAATGTAGATGCACAAGTATCAGTCTCACTTTTTTTTTTGGGCCATTTTGGACACCTTGACAAAAATCATGCTGATGTGGCATCACATTTGATGATGTGGCCTTGAAACCTTAGTTATAAGCACGAGACTTGCCAAGTAAGTTGTAAAAAATGGGAGTGATTTGAAATTTCCATGTAGGGTATTGAGAAGCACGAAGTTAGGGTGCTCAACTATCAGGTCTTATCCCCTAGTGATTTTTTTTTCTTAGAGGAGTTTATTCGACTAGGAAAATTCCACCCACAACCTTTGGTTTTCCCATGCAGTGGCTCTTGTCCTCCAGATGCTAGGTAACTTTTGTTTAGTAGTGATTGCATTTTTTCAAGCAGGTTCAAAAAATTTCGTTGATTGTCCACATTTTTTACCTGCTCAACAATCTTCCTTTCCAATGGTTTTTTCTCTTGATTGACAATTGCTAACCTAACTTCCCCACAATTTTTCATGATCATAGTGAGTTCTTTGAAAAAATGGCATTTTTTACTTTCAACATTGCCTTTTGGGTTTCAAGCCAACTTAATGTCTATGGTGCTTTGTTTAGGAAAAACAAGTATTTTCTTTCCATACATGACCATTTTTTTCCACATGCATGACATTTTCTATATTTTTCAACAATTTGGCAATTTCAAGGTTCATGATGAATAATTTGACATCTTTTGCCATTTTTTGACCATTCCATCACCACTTTTTTTCATTGATCAACACATTTTCCAACATTTTTTGGCCAACCTGTTCTTTGTTCAATGATCTAGACATAGGTATTCTGACCAAGTAGCAAAATATTTTGTCAATATGATGTCATGTTGACATTAGTAGTATGGATTGGTCCACTTCTTGCCCCTTCAAACCCTAATTTTTTCCTAAAGGAGCTATTTTTAATTTTTGGCATAACTTGGGCATACGATGTTGTTGAAAAGTTGGTTTTGAGCACTTTCCAATGGTGTAGGTAGTTTTCTTAGATTTTTCCACAGATAAATTTTATCACCTATCAAAGTCAACTGTGTTTTTCACTCTCGAACTCATAAATTTTTGCCACTGCCTCCATGTTTTACAATTCTTACAGTGTTAGAAAGATCTTTCAAATTTCTTCATCGTATCCATGTATTGTTTATATTTTTCCTAAGTAAATTTTATTTAGTTTTTTTTGTTTTCACATTCTAGTCGATTACTTGGATATTTTGGCACTTGGAAACCTTTTGTATACATGATATGACTTATTTTGGGCTATTCTATATGTATTTCTAATGTTTTTTCCTTTATGGGGATTGTAGGCATCTTTTGAATGCACTCTTTCATTTGTAGACACATTGAGAAAAAGTGCCAATATTATGTATATCTTTTGGGGATTTTACACATCATGTTGTGCCTATTTTTGCACTCACATTATATTATAAAGTTCCATAGGGGGTTGCGTAGTGCCTTAGTTTTTTTCCATCACACTTTTATCAAGTGAGTGTCCCTCCACACCAACGTTGAATCCTACTGATTCTCACCTCATGCGTGTGTGCCATGGTTAGCACACCCTTTTGAGTTGCAAGTAATTTCTTGTGCATGTTCAAATGTTGTTTCTTCTCCTTTATGCACTGCATGGTGACACACAATTTTAGTGGACCTGTCATCTCTCTCCCTTGTCAATATTATAGGGTGGTTTTTACTATTGGTGCTAATGCTTTTTTGGTTTCACTTTGAAGTGAGTTATGTATCTAGTTTTTGTTCCTATGTACTAGGAAAATGCAACAATTGGTTACCCATGCATTTTGGTGAGATGGAGCACTTACCATATAGACACTATTGCATTCTTGCTTTGTGGAGGTGACCTTCCATCTTGAGTTGATCAATGTTCTTCATACTATTGGTACTTGTATTTTTGACTTGCTTCTCTACATGGTTGAGTAGTGTCACTAGGGTCACTCATGCAAATTCATGTGCCATTATATCTTTGAATGATATATATTTTTCCTTTGTTCATTGTTCAAGTAGTGTCATTGGAGGCACTCGTGTAGATTATTGTCTTCTTGATCTTGATTTTCATCTTGTTTTTAAAGGAGGTTTCTTAGTCCTTCATTCATCATTCTCACTTTTCAAGAGGAGTTTTTCCCCTGATGTTTTCTACTTTTCTCTATTTATGAGATATATTTTCATTTGCACATGGGAACCTCATCAACTTTAGTTATTAGGACCCATTCTTTTGTATTTTATGCATTCATATTTGGAGATTTTAACTTCTTCCTAAGTTGCACTTAAGGGGGGATATTAGAGTAATAGTATTGTAGTTCTTAAGCTTACTTAGGTCATGTGATTTTTTGTGTCTTAAGTCTTAGGATGAGGACACATGTCATGATATCCTTTCATCCCCACCCAACCTTAAAGTTTCTTTTTTTAGCTTTTGATTTTTTCTTTATAAGGATTCTTTGTACTATTATTATATATTCAATGATGTTATATAGTTAATATGATTCATCTTTTTGGATTAGTTTTCCTTTGGCCTCCATAGTTTGAATTTTCTCTATGTGTGATAGGTGTTTGATCACGAGTGATCCTTCGGAGTTGTGGGGTTGAGGGATCAACTCCAACACAAACCCTAACAAATAATATTCTTTAAAAATAATGTATTTCTATCTCTATAATCTTATCTATTTAATCCATGTCATATTGAGTGTTTCTAATGGTTACACCACTCAATTTGTCCATCTTTCCTTGTGACCATCAAACTACAATTCCCACATTTCTTGGAGGCTGTGGAGGCCAACCGAAGTATCATGCCTACTTTTCCTCCTATCTACCATTAGAATGAGGTATTAAAATTCTTAGGGATCTTGGTGAGGTATGCGGTCATTTAGAGGTCTTCAACTCATTTGATTGGTGTAGGGATTCTACCATCGAAGAATTTCTATAGCTAATTTCTAGAACCAATCCAAGAGAACTGTGAAGTCCACCACTTGGCCAATTCTCTTGTAGATGGAAAATATTTACTCAAATTTAATGAATGAAGGGTTAGGTATAACAAAGATATTCAATAAGACCTATTAAATATTTGATAGATAAATTCAATTAGGTAATGTTCTCTTTTAGTTCCTCCTTAATAGCCTTATCCTTATTGATTTTACTTACATTTGCATAGAAGTGAGTGACTACAAATTTTTAGTGAGTTTGATGTTCAATGCTGTAATTTTGTTTGAGGACATAAGTAAGAGTGAGGATTTTTAGTTGGGTATGCATGAGGATTATCTTCTTTGTGCAAATCAAAAATTAGATTAGGTATATCTTGTTATAGCCAATGAGTGTGAGACATTTCTTAAGGACCAAATTGCTAAGTCAAAGGAGAGCGGACTATCTTGTTACTATAATTGATAGTACTAAATTTGCACACCCCATATTAATGATTTTATAAAGCTTTATTCTATCCAACAAGGAAGTGAGTCCCCCTTGGCTCCAAATTCAAAATATTTCAAATTTTCTTTTGGGTTTTTATTTAAAATCACCTTATGTCAGTCTGTGATGAAGTATTATTAGGTTGCTAAGGCACAAGAATGTATAAATAAGTGTTTTTACATCCATTCTAACCCCCATTCATTCAAGCATTCAATCATTCATTTAATTCACTCACTCATCCAATCTTTCAAGCATTTTGCATCATTGAATCAAGCAATTATCAAGTACTATGGAGCAACCATTGCATTATCTTCAGATTTTTACTACAAGGGCTTGGTAAGTTGATAGAATTTGCATTTTATTAATTTATCATTCACTTTCATTGCATTATTTCTTTAAGGGTTTGATTACCAAAGTGGGGGTTGAACAAGGAAAACCCCTATTTTCTAACCCTCAACCATTTTCCCCCTCTTGCATCTCCAAACCAATAATTTAGTAGTTGAGAGTATCTCCAAACAACTTAGGTCCTTAGATGTCAACCTTTAAAATTTTGGCAAATGAGTGAGAGATTAGATAATTCATCATTGATCTCTAGTTCAAAATTTGGGTCTCTTGGGAAAAAATTGAGTTAGTGGTAAACTTTCTATTAAGTGCACAAAATTGATTGTTTAATGATTGATAATGAGAATAATTTGGACATAAAAGTTTAGAATTAAAATTACGGTGATTGAACAAGGAGTAAAAACATGTTTTCCACTTTAACCCCAATTTTAGGACTCTAAGATGTGTTTTATTGATGGGGTAGTAAACTGTAAAAATTAAAATATAATAATTAAATTGTTAGCATTATTTTTAAAGGACAATTAAAATAATTTTCTCAAACTACATATCAAACTAATTCCTCTTATTGTACTTAGAAATAGACTTAATATTATCTCCATAGAAAAAAACCAACCCATGCAATTGATGGGGGCTTGAATTAATTGTAGCTTATGCACCAATGAGTGTGCATTCACATGTGTAAATGTAGACTGTTTTACTTTTCTAACCTCTTCAAGTGAGTAGTTATTGTAAACATTAAAATTTGAAAGTAATTAGAAAAGTGTGTATTTTGAACCAACTTGTCCTATATTGCAAGTGCACTTGCATGTATTTTGTCCACCTTCAATAGTAAACTACAGATGCACAAATGAACATGTATTAGTACACATGAAAATACTTTACTAGACTTTTAATTTTCTTGTATTGATTCTTTAAAAGGGATTAATTGAGAGGTTAGGTGTGCAACAAGGACGTTATTGGTACATAGATAACTATTGGACCCTCTCCTCTATCTAATGCACATTTTGACGAAAATAATAATTATATAAAATTAAAAAATACTTGAGTTTTATAATTGTTTATTAGTTTTGCAAATACTCACTCGATAGACATTGACCGCATTAAGCTAGTCTTTTTCTTTCCGAAGACTATATTAAGAATACATTGCTTTCCGCTTAAATAATTTTACTCACCACAAAGAATATGCTTTGAAACTTCTGCTACATAAAACCAGAGCAAGAATTATAGACGCAACCGCTTCAAGGAAAATCAACCATCAATCAAAATTGCTTTATCCATATAAAGAATTCAAATCGTTAAAAAATTAAATATTTTCGTAAAGGACGAGGACATGTAAACCAGCCAAATGCCCGACAAAATCCTTGATATTAATATCCTATGATTATTTAGAATGTAAGAGTCGTATTTTAATTCTGTGTTCAAAATTCTGGTTAGGGTTTTAAGGGTCTCTGTGCAACAAATTTGTAGCTCTACATCAATTTCTCTTCTTAGTTTTGATATAAATGGCGTCGTGCTCTTCAAGAATTTACACTCCTCCGAATAGTCTCATGCATGGCTTGGCTAGCATTAAGAGGAGCCGCGCAGGGGCTCTTAGTAAGAGGCATCTTTCGGGTTACGGTGGTTTAATTGAAGTAAGAATAGGATCTACTGATACGCTGCACAAGCCACAGTTACGTGAGAAGAAGAAGAATACGGGGCTCTCCTGTAGAAATGTGCAAACTAATGGCCGGGAGTTGCAGACGGATGATATACAGAAGCCTAAGATTGCTATTCTTCTTGAAGTGGAAGGGTACGAGTTAAACGATTTATTTTGTTTGTTAATTTTGAAACAATTGTGTGAAAAATAATATGTTTTTATACTTCGGAAATTTCGCATAGTTGATTTTCTGTACTGAAATTATTAGTGACTTCAAGCTTCCACTGTCCATGACTATTGTACAAATATAGTTTCAATTAAATAGATATAATTAATATTGCATAGTTTCTTATTGTATGGGAAGCCCTTCGGAGGAAAGGAGGCATCATTATTGAAAAAAATGGTAGATTGATTGATTCTAAAATTATATTGATATTCTACCACATAATTCATCAATACAAATCAAGATGAAAGCGGGTTTTCTTTGATATGCAAATGTGCAGAATAAAGTTCTCATGTCTTGAATCTGTTGTAGTTAAGTGCAAAATACATGAAGATTAATCAGCGAAATTGAGAGCAAAAACAAGCAAAAAAAAATGGGGTATACACAGAGGATTGAGGGATCTCCTCTGTGTGTCAGTATCTCCTTGTTGCTTTCCAAAGGTTTACTGCTTTCTTGAGGTCTTCATGGACCTCGTACATACATAAGAGCATGTCCAAGCACCTAGACAACAATGCTACTTATCGCTAACCTTCTCAGTTACACTCCAACCTCTACAAGACTATTTTACTTAATATGATCAATCATAATTGAAAGAATCCCCTTTACAATGTGCTTCAATAGGCAAAATAGCTTGCCAGCTTTGTCTTTGTCCGCAGGCTCTGCAGGTTTATCTCATTTGGGATGGTTTTGGCTGCAGACTGAATCATTGTGGATGCGTATACTGATTAGTGGTGTTCTCAGTCACAACCAAAAGTTGAAACTTAATGACACTTTCAGCTGGGGTCAAAAGCATCAATGATGCTTCTTTTCCATCATTTTGGCAGTCCTCTTAGTGTTTGAATTGAGGTGGATTTCTGTGCCTATTTTGATTTGCTGAGTTTTCTGCAACCTTTTGTCTGATATTTGTCTTAGGAAATTGAGTCCAATGAGTGTCGTGTGAATGAGAAAGTCTTCAAGTGTACATTTCGTGGCAATGTTAGCCAACTTTATCAACATGTGTGATCCATTTAAAATTATACCTCTTCAACTACGAGGCTTTTGGTCCCCAGAAGCTTAGGAACTCAGTAGACAAGGAAACAATTTCCTCACCTTCTCTTTAGGATACCATTTTGCATTTATCTTTCATATCAAATGTCCATGTTGCTTGAACCTCCCTTCTTGTCACCCTCTCTTTACCTGTATAAGAACATCCCTGGCCAATTATACTTGAAAATTGGGCACAAGTTCTTCGATTGAAGGCATCAAAGATTCTTCTTCACTTAACATTGAAGGCTTAAAGAGACACAATATCAACATTGACAGTAGAGTAAATCTTCATGTATGGTATCCTGGAGGGTATTCCATTCATACCTTTGTATTATGGCTAAGTAATTTTTGCTCATTGCCTGCCAGGTTTAGAAAGAAAGATTTAGATTTCCTACAGTCAATTTATTTTCTTGCGATCACTTCATAGTTCATACTTGTAGAGAATTTGTCTTCAGTTCACAAATCCTTCTTGTTCTTGAGGGATAACGTGGGGCAAGGGTGCTTTTAATCTGTTATCCACAATCTTAAATATTCTCTTGAAAATCATGTCACATAGATCTAGAAGGATCCAAAATTGTTCAGTTCCTTCACATTCTTGGTTTTTGGAATGAGAAAAATAAAGATGGAGCTCAAAGTTTTCAAAATATTTCCAGACCACATAGGCTCCTCAACAACCTTTGTCACCTCTTGCTTGACAATGCTCAAAAAATTGATGTAAGAACAAAGCAAGGAAGTCATTAAAGCTTTGACACTCTATCAAAAATAATTCATTTTTATCTTTTCCTTTAGTATCATCCTCACTAGAATTAAGTTCTGATTAGTAGATTGTCAAGGAAGTCGTTTAATATTCTTCTTGATCCTCTACCTCTTTTGGAAGGTCTTAAAATTTTTGCATCATTTCCTTATCCACGTCCACTTTATTTTTCTAACGCAACCATTGAAATGGACTCAAGCCTTAGGGTCTATTCCTCTATTTTTAAATAATAGTTGACCAATAAAAGAATTTTGTGTTTTGAACACCTTATTCTTTTCAATGCACCTACTCTTTTCTCCCCCTTATCAGCTGCTGTACTCAGTAGTTCAAGATGCATCTACAAAATTCACAAAAATAATCAGTCAAATAAGTGTGGGTGTAGTAATTTCAAAGCCACAGTGAATCTATTTCACTTTTAACTTCTTTGATAATTTTAGATCTTTTCCAATAATTATTTCTAGTTTGACTTTAATTACAATTAGATTTGACAAAAATACTTTGCTGATCAATAGCATGATTAGAACTATAGGTGCACTTTTACATGAAAAAAGATCACAAATTTACAATTGAGGAGCAAATGCAAATTTTAGCTGCTAAATTTTCTATCTTTTAACTTTTTCAATTTGGTCATTCATTTATCCCTTTATCTCTAATATAGATGTTTTATTCTTCTTCAACACAAATTTTACAGAAGTATTATCCTATGATTTCATAGCACTTTGTGAATGACATACATATTCCATAGTGTGTAGTCACCTATTGTCAATTGTATTCATTTACTCAAAACATATTCCAAGATGATAATCATGTATTTTGGCCTCCACGACTATCTTCTCTTCCTATACTAAATAAAATTTGAATGACAACAAGTAGACAATTACAGTCCAAGGGGCTGAGTTTAGTTGGTTACAATGTTGGGTTTTCAATATGGAGACCTAAGTTCAAATCCCCAAAGGGACATCTAATGTGAAATTCTAAGTTGTGACTTTTGACCTTTCATTGTTGGCTTCTACTGTGGATGTAATACATAATGTGGATTTCTAAGTTGCGACTCTTGGTATTCCATTGTTAGCTTCTAGTATGGATATCTAAGTTGTTATCTAATGTTAATGTTTGGAAGGAGCTTAGTATTGGTCTCTTTAGTGCTCATAAGGAGCTAAGCATTAGTCTCATTTGTAATTAGTTGTTGGCTCATAGTGTCATTTGTAATTAGTTATTGGCATGAGCCAAATTTGTAAACTTCTATAATAACCCATATAGGGCATTAGCTAAAATCCACATAAATTTTTTGTGATCACTCAAATTATAACTCTTTCTGATCACCAAGATCCTAGGGTGGGCAAGGTGAGAGCATGTAATGTCCCCATTCTAGTCACTACTAGTTGTATATGGGTTAGTCTATTACTTGGATCCTCGTAGGCTAATATGTTTGGATAGAGAGTTTTAGTGGCAGTTATTGGAGGTTGTTGTCACTCGATTTCCTCAGTTCAGTATTGGGTTCAGTTCTAGGCCTTTGTAGATCAGTGTTTGGCTTAGTTTGAGGGACTTACTATTTATAGTAAGTCAATCTGGCAGTGATGCTATTTTTAGTCAAGCACCTGGACACATGGGGGTTATACAGTGTTGACCCCAGCTTCTGATAGCACATCAAAACACTGAGTATTGAGGGAGATATTAATATTTACGTGGTTAAGTTATATTTAATTATTAAAACGGATATTATAAAGTTATATTTTAACTTTATAAAAGTGAGCCACTTAAATTTAATAAAGTGAGATTGAATATTAAATAAAAAAGGTACGCTCAAGTGAGATGAATTATTTAAAAGAGTATAAAGTACCTTAAATGTATTTAAATGATCTCATTGGAAATTGTACCTCTTGGAGAGAATATAAGAAGGAAAAGGACAAGTCGACCTCATTCATTCACAAGCATTTGACATTGACTACTTTTGGCTTCTTTGAAGTTTGTGCCTGAGACAAGGGTTTCAACATATTACCACCATTGGAGAACGAAAATTCTTCAGTGTTCTGCAATCTTGAAGCTGTGAAAGATTGGCTGAATCATTGCTTCAGAGAGGGCTTCGTTTTGGAGTCCATATGTGCTTTCATCAGAGTTATTTATAGTTTATTTCCTGTTTTCCAATAAGGAAGGGGCATATTGGTTTGAGGCGCCTTCATACATTAGTTACAGACACCAGAATAACAAGCCGTACCTTCTCTATCCACTGGCCGTACTTCACAATAGCACGTGTTGCATTTGGTTAGGGCGTGAGGGCTGGAGGCTGAAACACCTTCATTTTGTGGTTTCTGTTGGCTCTACCTTGGACGCCTTGCTTCATCAGGGCATTTGATCCAGTTTCTAGTGTGGAGAAATCGGTATCTAGAGTTGGGCGATTTGATTTGTCAGTTTTATGTATTGCCTGGCTTGTTCTAGAAGTTTCTTATTTAATAAAGTTGAGGACCTCCAGGTGTGTTTGTTGAATAAGATTTACTTGTAGCAATTGCCAGTTACGTAATAAAATTGTAGTTACTCCATAGTTACTTGTTTATTTAGTTTAGTATTATTTCTTGCGTGGCAACTTTTTTATTATTTGTCAAAAATCCATCAAAACAATCGAAAACGCAAAAACAATACCATTTTAGCATCAAAGGTAGAGTTAGAACTAGCAAGGTTCTTCACAGTGGTATCAGAGCTTTGATCCTGCCATCTTGGAGGGTTAGAAGTTCTTATGTGGCTGCATCAGGTTGGACCTCACAGGTATTACTCATGCAGGAGACTTGGATTGCAGAGGAACTAGTTTGAGGAGATACCATTAGAAATCCAGTTCGAGGAGACACCATTTTAAATCATGGGAGACAGGGACGATGGTGAGCCACCCAGAAACCATGGTAACAATGAGGACAAAGAAGCGAGAGACATTCTGAGGGGTCTTGTAGCTGGGTAGGAACAGGTAGCAAATGTGTTGCAGCAGCTTACTACAACCGTTCAACATATGACCATTCCTAGGAGATTGAATCAAGACTAGGAGGAGGATGGTAGTATTGATGGAGCCCTACAGATGAGAGTAACACCCACACGCACCTATGATAGGCCTACACGCCCTACATTTGTGAGAAATGAACTTGAAGAGGGGAACGTGGATGAGGTGGAAGGTGACGTGGTCTTTGTAGATAACGTGATGACACTGCATGATGAGTGGGAAGCATTACCACAGAGGGTTAAGGATCATCTTAACTTTGACAGGTTCATGAGTCAGAAAAGAGAGCATAGCAAGAATAGGACTGACATGAGACCAAGGAATAAAAACAATGATCTTAGTCATGCAACCAACAAGCTCACACTCTCCACTTTTGATGGCAGTAGTAGGGTTACAGCCAAAGTTTGGGTTAGCAAGTTGGACACTTTCTTGACCCTACGTCCTATGGCAGAAGAAGATGCCATTAAGTTCGCAGCTTTGCATTTGGATGGGGTAGCCCATGACTGGTGGCACCATGGGATGGTTACCTTGCAGCATGACCGTATCAATTCATATTAGGAGTTCACTGACAGGTTAGTTGAGTGTTTTGACAAAAGAGATCCAAAGTTGTACTTCAGAGATCTAGCTCAGCTGAAACAAATGGGCAGTTTGGAATCTTACATTGGTGAATTTCAAAAGCTTTTGGTCATGGTTATGAGTATCTCAAAGAGGAGGTTGGTCATATTATTTGCAGAGGGTCTTTATGAGCTTATGAAGGGTTGGATCAAGGCTTTTGATCCCCCTTACCTTGCAAGTAGCTATGAGGAAAGCTCATAGCATGGAACTTACAGCTCCACATAGTAAGTTCAACTCAAAACCATCTTCATCCTATAATGATAGCAAATCAGATCCAAAGAAATTAGAAATTGTTGATCAAAAAAATAAATTTGCAGCCCCTTTGGATAGGGAAACAATTAATGATTTGCGTAGGAGGAAGTTGTGTTTTTATTGCAAGGGTCCTTATGATCTAAACCATGATTGTCCTCTTAAGCCTAAGGGTCAAAATAGGCATATGGAGTGGTTTTATGAGGGTGAAAACATGACTGATATAACAGACCAGCAAGCTGATCAACAGGATTCAGGAACTGAAAACTTGGAAATTGAAGTTGAAAATGAAGGAGAAATGGAGCTACATGAAGCTCATATGTCTAGCATGCAAAAGGAAGGCTCCTTCAGGTTGTGTGGACTCTTGGCTGGTCAAAGAGTCATTTCTTTGCTTGATACAGGTGCAACTCACAATTTCATAGATGCACGGTTGGCGGAAAAGCGTGGAATTCAAACTTAGGAGTTTGAAGGGATAAGGGTAAAAGTTGCTGATGGTTACGCTCTCCAATGTGAGAGAATGATTCTGGATCTGCCTATGAAACTCAATAACTAGAGTTTAAATCAGATTTTTATGTGGTTAATATGGGAGGCACCGATGTGGTCCTTGGCATGAAGTGGCTTCATGCAATTGGTGAATTTACACTCAACCTTAGAGAAATGGAAATGAAATTCAAGGTTGACGGGACTAATCATTTACTTAAGGCCATTAAGGACAACAACTTGAAGGTAATCACTCTCAGGAGAATGGAGAGACTTATTAGACATGACATGGTAGAGTGGGTAGCAGAGTGTAAGTTGATGCCTTCGTATGAGGAGCAGCACAAAACACCCTATCATCCAGATGTTCAGGAGCTCAGAGTTAAGCATACAAAGGTGTTCAGTGACATATCACATGGTAGATCTCCTGATAGAGGCATAGAGCACATCATTGAGTTGGAAGAGGGCACCAAGCCCATCATGATTACACCTTACTGGCACCCAAAGCGTTTGAAGGACGAAATTGAGAAAACAATCAAGGAAATTTTAGCTATGGGACACATAAGGCCGAGTAAGTCTCCTTTTGCTTCATCAGTTTTTTTGGTGAAGAATAAAGATGGTACACTTAGGATGTGCATTGATTACCGAATGTTGAACAAGAGGACAATTAAGAATAGGTATCCCATTCCTCGCATTGACGAGTTGATAGATGAGCTACATGGCACTTGTTACTTCTCTAAGATAGACTTGAGGACAGGGTATCACCAGATCAGAGTCAGAGAGCAGGATGTTGAGAAGACTACATTCAGATGTCATTGTGGACACTATGATTTTTTGGTTATGCCCTTTGGCTTAACCAACACTCCAGCTACTTTCTAGTCCACTATGAACAGGGTTTTCTAGTCTCAGTTGAAGAGATTTGTTTTGGTAGTCTTTGACGACATTTTGGTTTACAATAGATCTTGGGAGGAGCACATGGTTCACTTGGATACTGTTTTGGGAATACTTGACAGGGAGTCCTTGTACGCCAAGGAGTCCAAGTGCGCATTGGGAATGGTAGAACTTTTATATTTGGGTCACATAATCAACATAGTGGGAGTTCGCATGGACCTTGATAAGGTTCATGCCATTATTGATTGGCCTACTCCTGAGACTTTGACTCAACTTAGGGGATTTGTGGGGTTATGCGCCTTCTACCATCGGTTTGTCATTTGATTCTCACGGCATGCTGCACCACTTACAAATTTGACTAAGAAGGGAGCATTTGTTTGGACACCTTAGGCACAGGAGTGTTTCGAGAAGTTCAAACAGTTGATGACTACATATCTAGTTCTAGCTTTGCCGGATTTCACCAAGCCTTTTGAGCTTCATTGTGATGTTTATGGAGAGGGTATTGGTGTAGTGATTATGCAGGACTATCACCCGATAGCTTTCAAGAACAGGAAGCTATCGGGTCCTGAGAGGAGCTACAATATATACGACAAGGAAATGTTGGCCATCATGCATGCGATGACCAAGTTCAGGTAGTACTTAGTTGGCAGTAAGTTTTGTGTCAAAACTGATCATAACAGCTTGAGGCATTTCCTTGGACAACGAGATCTAAATGAACGTCAACAAAAATGGGTCAGCAAGTTATAGTCTTATGATTTTGACATCTCCTATGTCAAAGGGACTTAGAATGTTGTTGCTGACGCCTTATCTCGCAATCCCCATTTGAGCTCCATGGTAGAGATTTCAGAGGATTGGAGACACTTGATCATAGCACAACATGCCAAGAATTTGTGGGCTTCTGGCATTATTGATGGGACATTTCAGGATAGTAGGTACTCTCTTGTGAATGACCTCATTATTTACAAAGAGAGAATATTCTTAGTCCTAGGTTTTGATGTGAGGAACAAGGTGTTGAGGACTTTCCACGATTCACCCATGGCTGGTCATCGTGGATACTTTAAGACCTATAGGCAGGTACAGGAGAGATTCACTTGGAAGGGTCTCAAATCTGATGTTCTTCATTATGTCAGGGAGTGCTCTATTTGTCAACAGAACAAGGAAGAGCATACTTACCCTGTAGGGTTGCTTCAACCACTTCCTATTCTTGAGTGGAAGTGGGAATGCTTGTCGATGGATTTTATTACTGGCTTGCCAAAAGCTCAAGGGAGAGACAACATTTATGTGGTAGTAGATCGGTTGACAAAGTATGCACATTTCTTCCCGATCACGACTACCTATTCAGCTACGCAGGTAGTAGATCTTTTCTTTCGTGAGGTATTCAGATTGCATGGGTTGCCTTAGAGAATTGTCAGTGATAGAGACAGTAGATTCATGGGTCACTTTTGGTAGGAGTTATTCCGACTGTGCGGGATAAAGCTTACTCCGAGCACTAGCTACCACCCACAGACTGATGGGCAGACAAAGATTGTCAACAAATGGGTGGAGGGATACTTGCGGAACTACATTTCTGGGTAGCAGAAGGCTTGGGTGAAGTGGTTGCATCTTTGTGAGTACTGTTATAATTCCACTCACCATATGACTATTCAAAAGACACCTTTTAGAGCTTTATATGGATATGATGCGCCTAGTTTCCTTGATTTATTGTTGAGCGATTGCAGAGTGCCTAGTGTTGGGGATTTGTTACAGGAGAACCAGGATATCATGAGAGCCCTTCGTGAGAATATTCAGAAGACTCAAAATCAATAGAAGTAGTATGCTGATCAGAGGAGGGTTGAGCGATCATTTGAGATCGGAGATATGGTGTATCTGATGCTACAGCCCAATAGGCAGTCCACTCTTAGGAAGAGGGGTGCAGAGAAACTCAAGCAGGTGGCTTATGAGTTGGATTTACCTGTAGACAACAAGGTGCACAATGTGTTCCATGTGTCACACCTCAAGAAGGCGTTGGGACAACATGTAGTTCCTTCTTCAGACTTACCACCTCTGGATGATGAGGGGAAGTTAGTGTTAGTACTTGAGGCCATTTTGGATTCTAGAGAGCGTCATCTTCAGAGACAGGTTATCAAGGAATTTTTGGTTGAGTGCAGAGATTTGTCGACAGAGGATGCTACTTGGGAGAGTGAGAGCATTTTACAACATCTAGAATTGAGTTTGCTTGAGGACAAGCAGATTCGGGGAGGGTGGACTGTAATGTCCCCATCCTAGTCAGTACTAGTTGTATATGGGTTAGCCTATTACTTGGATCCTTGTAGGCTAATATGTTTGGATAGAGGGTCTCAGTGGCAGTTAATGGAGGTTGTTGTCACTCCATTTCCTCAGTTCAGTATTGGGTTTAGTTCCAAGCCCTTGCAGATCAGTGTTTGGCTTAGTTTGAGGGACTCACTATAATTTGGTAGTGATGTTATTTTTAGTTAGGGTACCTGGACACATGGGGGTTATACAGTGTTGACCCCAACTTCTGACAGCACGTCAAAATACTAAGTATTGAGGGAGATATTAATATTTAAGTGGTTAAGTTATATTTAATTATTAAAAGGGATATTATAAAGTTATATTTTAATTTTATAAAAGTGATCCACTTAAATTTAATAAAGTGAGATTGAATATTAAATCAAAAAGGTACGCTCAAGTGAGATGAATTATTTAAAAGAGTATAAAGTACCTTAAATACATTTTAAATGTATTTAAATGATCTCATTGGAAATTGTGCCTCTTGGAGAGAATATAAGAAGGAAAAGGGCAAGTCGACCTCATTCATTCATGAGCATTTGACATTGACTACTTTTGGCTTCTTTGAAGTTTGTGCTCGAGACAAGAGTTTCAACATATTACCACCATTGGAGAACGAAAATTCTTCAGTGTTCTGCAATCTTGAAGCTGTGAAAGACTGGCTGAATCATTGCTTCAGAGAGGGCTTCATTCTAGAGTCTATTTGTGCTTTCATCAGAGTTATTTACAGTTTATTTCCTATTTTCCAATAAGGAAGGGGCATATTGGTTTGAGGCGCCTTCATACATCAATTACAAACACTAGAATAACAAGCTGTACCTTCTCTATCCACTGGCCGTACTTCACAGTAGCATGTGTTGCATCTGGCTGGGGCGCGAGAGCTGGAGGCTGAAACACCTTCATTTTGTGGCTTCTGATGGCTCTACCTTGGACGCCTTGTTTCATCAGGGCATTTGATCCAGTTTCCAACATGGGGAAATCAATATCCGGAGTTGGGCAATTTGATTTGTCAGTTTTATGTATTGCTTGGCTTGTTCCAAAAGTTTCTTATTTAATAAAGTTGAGGACCCCCGGGTATGTTTGTTGAATAAGATTTACTTGTAGCAATTGCCAGTTACGTAATAAAATTGCAGTTACTCCATTGTTACTTGTTTATTCTGTTTAGTATTATTTCTTGCCTGGCAACTTCTTTATTATTTGTCAAAAATCCATCAAAACAAGCGAAAACGCAAAAACAATACCATTTTAGCATAAGAGGCAGAGTTAGAACCAGTAGGGTTCTTTATAGAGCATATAGAGGTGGAATGAGGACAGAGAAATATTGGAAGAAAGACATTGGCCAATAGTTGACCAATTACAATCAATGAGTAAATGCAAGAGCCATTCGAACATTACAAACAAAATCCGATCAAGCCAAATTGGTTGATTGTAAGTGGATTTGATCAATACCAAATGGGCTATCAAATCAATGCCAAATTGGTAGATAATGAAATGCAATGGGTCTAGCGGTGAATTGTCCAAGACCTTACAATTCAATGGATCTGATGGTATACTCTCCAAGATCTTCAACAATATAAAATAGAATTATTAGCAGTAAACCATCAAGTATTACAATGAAAATGATTATTGGTCTTCATCAATTTCAATCAGTTATTTTGTCAAACAATTATCTAGTATTAAAATTTTTGAGCATTTCATATATGAAGGCAAATGCAAGAAATGAGTTTACCCAATTATAAGTTCTTCAAAAAGATCTGATGCTTGATATATAATGCTGGTTTGCAGGTCTGAAATATCATATAATCTTCAGCTTAACAATTTATAATAGATATAGCACGTCCAAACAAAGATACAACTTGCTGTTGAAATAGTACAATGTCAAAAGAAAACAAGGATATTGCAACAAACTGAAGTAATGGTCTGAATTTTTACTCTCCTATCTAATAAAATAAATACTTGAAATAGTGAATAGAATTAATAATGCATACCAGATAAAGGAGTAAAAGTATATCTTTATTTGCACATTAAGTTATTACAGAAGTAGACTAGAGATGGTCAACAAGGATCATAGAAGAAATGACTAGATCATACTGCTTTCCTTGATGATACAAAGCCTATTTAAATACTGTAATGTCCCACCTTGATTTTTTTTTTTTTGGTTTGGTGAAACAATCAAATAGTACAACAGATATTACATACCATAACACTCATATTTCAACTCAGAAATGATACCCACAATCTGATATTGCATTATAGAGTTGGTAGAATGTTGAATACATTGAAATAAGATAATATCTCAAATACCCAGTTGAGCCAAAGACTCCATTATCATGTTTTTGACATACCCATACATTGTATTGAGTTTGTAGGTCTGATACAAAGTTTGTATAACAACATATAACAAGATTTACCAATACCCAGTAGGGTGAACAGCATTAATAACAATATTACAAAATACTCATATGAGTAAATCATATCAAAAGGGCAAACAACACATACCCATTTTCTGATATCAGGCACAGGTCTGAAAATTGATTACAACAGCAAACTGAAGCTCCAGAAGTGTGCCAACAAACCCTCCAAACCCTAGTTGCTCCACTCCAAAGTATCAATCTTCAATAGTCCAATATGAAATGCCTCCAAATACACTCAAGGGAATCTAACACCCTTGGCGTTTGACCTCCAAATGCTCCATGTCCTACTATACTAGAATGTACGGCTTGCACTATACTAGAATGTACGGCTTGCAAAGTGACAAACCACTTCAAAACATTCCCAATTTTTGCACTTAACTCTTCAAAATTTGCTCAGATATCTCTGTGGAATTATCATTCAAATAAACTCGATATTTGCCTTGGAAAATCTCTCCGTGACAATCCCACAACTATGCCAATAAGCTCAAGTGCAATCCCTGCAATAAGATTACGAACAACATTCAGCTCTGTGTGAAATCTGTATGATTCCACTAGTAATTCCTTTCCTGCACAAGCTATAATTCTGAATGAGTCACACTGTAATAACCTAGATGGATCTTTCACCACCATAGCTATTCTTCTCCAAGAGGGTTTTCATTCTCAAGAAGGCTAAGATGAACCAAGCTCAATCTCCTAGAACCACGAGGGTTTCATTAGAGAAAAATATAATAATTTCATGTCCAAATGAGCCCCTCAAATGCCTTTTTATACTTTTTCAGCCATACTCTCCAAAAGCTTATATTTTTAAAATTCACTTTTTAATTAAAACTCCATTTTAGCTCCGAAAAGGACCTTTCGATTAAAATAATCATAATTTGAAATGCAAGGTACCTATTTTATGCATCCATGATTTAAAACATTTCATCCTGGTTCTGATGAGCTATAACACTAAGGTGCTTTTAAAATATTTTAAATAATATTTAGCAACCTTAGTAAAATAATTAAAATAAAGCCATTAATACACCCATTTTGAGGAAACTATCGAAATGCATCGGAATCAAAAACTAATTGCACTAGAGTGATTCCGATGAAGAATAATGATAAACAGAGCCAATTGGGCAACTTACTATAAATAGACGCCCATTCTTCGAGATTACACTAGAAGCCAAAAATCACCTTGAAAAGTGGCATATGAGTCCTCTAGACCACCTGAGCTTATTGGAATCTTCAAATAACTCCTCTGATAATGTTGACACACATCCACAAGGTCAGTGCCAACTACACTACAAGGGAACCTAAAAATGAGAACATTATAGTCCACCCTCCCCAAAGATTGCTTGTCCTCAAGCAATGCCTACACACTACCAGAAACACCAAACTGAATCGAACTACAACCATATGTGATCCCAGGGTCCCACGTCAATCTCAGAAAGGAACCACCTTGCTGACATTGTGCCACTCTAACCATAACGATAAAACCATCATGCCAAAACTGCACTCTCCTCTCCTTGAAACCCCAAAAAGTAACCATCATCAAAACCCAAATTGAAATACCTGTAAGGGCTGAACCTATACCATGAAACATCTCTTGCCAAGCCACCTCAATGAGGTCCATAACTGCAATCCCTCTACTTGACACGATCCTGGGTAACAGGAAAGATAACCTACTCAACCAAAAAACATAAACCTCAGAATCTCTCCTCACGATGTCCCCAAAGTGAGATAGATCAATCCTTGACAAGTGGTTGGTATAGAAGACGCCAGCAAAACCAACTCTGAAATTAGCTATCCTGGAAATGCCTCTGCGATCACCAACTGATAACACATCATCGACACCTAATCTCCAAGCGTCAAAGGGGTGAATTTGAGCACATCGACACGCTCGACACACTACAAACATTGTAGCATCATTTAATGTCCCCAATATGGGATTACCCTAAATCTGCCTTGATTTCTTGAAGATATTCTTTTATGATGGTCTAGTGATCATATGGCATTCTTTTTCTCCTTTTCCTGATCTATCATAGGATAAAGACATTCATAAATTTATTCATTTTTCTATCAAATAATCACAATTACTTATAAGGCTCAATAATTGCTACAAGTATCTTTATTGTATAATTGTATTATATATATATATACACATAACATATCAGCAATGTTATAAGATAACTAGTAGCATGCATGATTTATTATTCCCAAGGTTACCCCAAGTTTCCGGGACGGGGACAGCAGGGGACGGCGGGACGAGTCCCCAAGTTTCCGGGACGGGGACAGCAGGGGACGGCGGGACGAGTCCCCAAGTTTCCAATTTTTGAGGCCAAAATTAGGGACGGTAGGGGACGGCTATATAAAAATATAGGGAAAATTTAAAAAATATAGGGAAATTTTAAATATTCAATAGATAACATGAATAAGGCATGCATAATACACATTATAGAACATTAACATATAACATTTGTGTTCAACATTATGCCAATACTCAATACGCATTCAAAATTAACATACAGTTACATGAATCATGAAACAACCTCCAAGTTATAATTTATAAACTTATATCAAAATGCCCAAAGGCTACATTGCTGCCATATAGTTTTAAAGTTTGCTATGCAAATCAAAATACAGTATCGTATGTCAATAATGAATACAAAATAAACAAAGAGCACTGCTGCCCCTAATCATCTCTCATAACCACATCAAAATCGGAGTCATCCTCTGAGTCACTGCCACTGTGATGCTCCTCCTCAACCAATGGAACCCCAACCAAACCCTCAGCTGCCTCCTCCTCATCTACCCGGGCTGCGTCCTTGGGATCAATATCCCACCATAGAGATGGAGTTTGTCGATACTCTGGAGTTTGCTGATCCTGAAGCCGAAGAGCACTATGAACAACCACTAGCTTCTCCGCTCGTCTAGAGGTAAATCTATTCCTCTTGAGGGAGTGGATAAAGCTATACGTGGACCAATTCCTCTCTACAGCAGAGGAACTAGCAACCTGTGCAAGAAGGCGAATGGCAAGAATCTTCAATTGCGGTGTATCTCTCCCATGATAGGTCCACCATCCAATAGGGTTCAATTGAGCTAATATAGCTCTATCCAACCTTGCCTGTGGTTTACTCAAGTTTGGGCCATTAAGATTTGCAAAGTCTAGAAATTGTGACCAAATTAGTGAAGCCTGCTCTATTGGATAAATCTTTTCAATGGCCCGTGTGAACCCATCTAAAACCTCAGCATCATCACATGTGTAAATGTAACCAAATCTCAATCAGACTAGGAGCCTAAAAACTAAGGAAATTCTAAGTGTAAGAATTCTACATAAAATTCTAAGTCAGATTTATTTTCACTAATGCTGAATGTGCTGATTGCAGAACATTAATAATTTCGATGTTTGCATATCAATGATGGAACAATGTTAAATACCTTTGGAGACCCGCCTCTAAGAGACGTGTCTCATGAGAGGACATGTCTCCACAAGTGGAGACACGTCCGCTCATGGGACGTGTCCCTTTGGGCGCGCAGGTCTCAAAGACAATCGACTAACACTCGGTTTAACAAACTTAATACATATGCCCTCACATACATGGCGGATATATATTATATGAGTTCCGATTTTATTCAATGCAAAATTTGATCATCATTTTATTATTTCGAATTTATGCATGCTTATAAATTCGTTTTACTTATTTTCCAGAAATATGTTTAAGGATTAAATTCGATCACATATAAATGATGATGATGCTATTTAGCAATCATCATTTATATCTGACTGAAGCTATATCCCATTAACACTCCCTCTTAGCTAGGGAAGATATTTCAAATCAAATAAGTGGAGATATCACCTTCACACGTGATATCGAAGATATGATATGTTTTCTCAATATTGTCAAGTCACATGACATTCTTCATAACACATCTTCATTATGGTATGTGCACTGACATCAAGTCACATGATGTCTACCATAATTCATGGCATATCCACGGATATATAATTATCCACCATGATTATCTCTTAAGGATCACAATGATCTTCAAATGATATCAAGTCCGATGATATTCATCAAAAGTGTCCAAGAGATATTATCATGACATGTCCACAGATATCAAGTCACATGATATCTATCATGATAGTTCAACTCATCATTGTAGAGTCGTCACTTTACAATGTCAAATACAAGTGTTCATTATTAGAAAGATCTTCACCTTTCAATAATGTACACAGGGGGAGTAGGTCCATAAGGTCATGGAGTCACACACATGACAAAAGAGTTTACACATTAAACATCTTTATATATTAGTACAATTTATAAACAATTTGAATTTCAGACATAAATATCAAATTACATTTCAACCATACCAAGTTTCTTCCTGAAGTGCTCTACCTTGATTCGGGAGAGAGGCTTGGTGAGAATGTCTGCAGTTTGATCATTTGTACTAACATACTCCAACTGGATCACTTTCCTTTCTACCATATCTCTTACATAATGATAGGGGATCTCAATGTGCTTAGATCTATCATGGAAGATAGGATTTACAGAGAGTTTGATGCAACTCTGATTATCACAATGAATAATTGTAGGATTCAAGGGCTCACCAAAGAGTCCCACAAGCAATTTCCAGAGCCATACTGCTTCTCTTGCCCCCATAGAGGCTGCAATGTATTCAGCTTCTATCGAGCTTTGAGCTACTGAAGACTGTTTTCTGTAGATCCAAGAGATCATAGCTGATCCCAAACTGAAGCAACATCCTGATGTGCTTTTCTGATCGGTTACACTTCCAGCCCAATCTGAATCAGAGTACCCATGTAGATCTAGTTGGTCATTTTTGTAAAGAAGACCATATCCAATAGTGCCTTGAAGATATCTCAAAATTTGTTTCACAGCCATTAGGTGAATTTCCTTTGGCTCACACATGAATTGGCTGAGAACATTCACTGCATAGCAAATATCAGGTTTGGTGTTAACTAGATACATCAAGGATCCAATCATCTGTCTATAAAGGGTTGGATCTGCACACTTGGATTCTGCTACTGCTTCTTTTAGTTTGTGAAGGTTGGTTTCCATAGGTGTAGACATCAGTCTACAATCCAACATTCCAAATCTCTTCAGAATATCAATAGTATACTTCCCTTGGTTTAGTATAATGCCCTCTGATTTCTGCCATACTTCCAAACCTAGGAAGTAGTGTAGAATGCCCAAGTCTTTCATGTCAAATTCAGAAATTAGATCCTGCTTTCCTTGAGCAATGAGGTGATCTTCTCCTGTTATCAGCAGGTCATCAACATATAAAATAATTATTAGCATATCACCTTTGATTACCTTGAAGTAGAGATTGGAGTCAGCATCATTCTTGGAAAATCCTAGTCCCAAGAGATAGCTGTCAATTCTTTCATACCAGACCCTGGGAGCCTGTTTAAGTCCATAGAGGGCTTTCTTCAGTCTGCACACATGTGAGTCAGGTTTATGTATCACAAAACCATCAGGCTGTTCCAGATAGACTTCCTCTTCAATGGTTCCATTCAGGAAGGCAGTTTTCACATCCATTTGATGGATCTTCCAGCCTTTAGCTGCAGCAATGGCTAACACTGCTCTCACCGAAGTGTGCGGGCAATAGGTGCAAATGTTTCTTCATAATCAATGCCTTCCTTTTGAGAAAAACCTCTTGCCACAAAACGTGCTTTATGTTTTTCTATACTGCCATCAGCAGCATGCTTGATTTTGAAGAGCCATTTGGAAGAGACAACAGATTTCTCTTTCGGTCTAGGCACTATATCCCATACATCATTCTTTAGAATGGACTGATATTCCTCCGTCATTGCATCCTTCCATGCTTGATGTCTGAAGGCTTCTGTAACACTGATAGGTTATGAGTTTATGATGTTGTTCATTAGAGCAACATAGCTAGAGAACCGTTTGGGTCTTTTACTTTCCCTGAACGTTCCTTTGGGTGCTGCATGATCCTCGGCTTCTTTGATCATCTTTCTAGCCCAAAGTGGCCTCTTTCTGCCGTTGTCATTTGTATTCTCATCTGAAGTAGAAGGAAGTTCATGTGGCATTTCCTCAGGATGCTCCCTTTGAATCTCAGGAGCAGGTTCCATTTCAGGTGCTCTATGGGAATAGGTATCTATCTCACTAGAACTTCTTGCCCTCTCTAATGCAATGTCCTCTTCAAAGATGACATCTCTGCTCAATTCAATTTGTTTCTGCCCAGGTATGAATATCCTGTAGGCTTTGGAGGTTTCACTATAACCCACAAATACCCCCTTCTTTCCGGAAGGTTCTAGTTTGAATCTCTTCTCTTTGGGCACATGAATATAGACAGGACAGCCAAAAATCCTAAAATGACTAATGTCAGGTTTTATGCCAGTAAAGGCTTCTTCAGGAGTTTTGTTATCAAGATGAGAATGAGGACATCTATTTTGGATATAGACAGCAGTCCTAGAGGCTTCTGCCCAGAAAGAAGTTTCAATGTTTTGGTCAAGCAACATTGCCTTAGCAGCTTCTACAATGGTTCTATTTTTTCTTTCAGCAACCCCATTTTGTTGAGGGTTGTAGGCAATTGTGAACTCCCTCTTAATTCTAGCACTCATGCAGAATTCCTTAAAAATTTCAGAGGTGTATTCTTTTCCATTGTCTGTCCTTAAGGTTTTTATTTTCTTCCCGGAGAAGTTTTCAGTAAGGGTTTTGAACTCTTTGAACCTTTTGAGGATTTCTATTGACTCTTTACACTTAAGGAAATAGATCCAGGTTTTCCTAGAGAAGTCATCTATAAATATGACATAGTATAGAAATCTTGCTTTAGAGGGTACAAACATGGGTCCACATAAGTCTGAGTGAACCAGTTCTAACACATTTAGGGTTTTGCTCAAACTATTGGGAAAGGATCCCTTTGTATTCTTTCCTAAGGCACAACCTTTACAAGTTCCTTCATGAGATGGTTTTAATTTAGGTAAGCCTATTACAAATTTTTCCACAAAAGGTAGGGCACGGAAATGAAGGTGTCCTAATCTTCTATGCCAAATCTCATTTGACTCAAAGGTGTGAAGGGTAAGGGCTTGATTAACTTCAGTGCATAGTTTGTAAAGGTACCCTTGTCTTACACCTATGGTTTGGGCTTTCTTGATAGTTGAGTTTTTAGGCCATGCTAGAAATTTTCCATTTATAAAGGTAACTCTATATTCATTGTCTTCAAGGGCAGAGATGGATATTAGATTCCTCTTTATTCCAGGTACAAATAAGACTCCAGTGAGTTGAAGAGAAAGACCAGATTTCAGTTTGATGGAGCAAGTTCCAACCCCTTTTACCGGGTGTGCAGAATCATCCCCAATGGTTACTTCTTCATTAGTCTTTTCAGTCAAAGTGTTTAGGTGTTCTCTGAATTCTGTGATATGTCTAGAGGATCCACTATCAATTACCCAGTTGAGGGTGTTGTTAGATACTTGACTAGATAAGGCTATATAGAACACAAAGTTCTCAAATTCATGATCTGAATTTTTCTTTCCTACTTTGGCAAAAGATGCTTGTTGCTTTGATCTGTTAGGGCACTTCATTGCATAGTGGCCATATTGATCACATCTAAAGCATTGTACTTGAGAGATGTCTTTCGTCTTAGAAGATCCCTTTCCATTGGAATTTCTCTTTCTTTTAAAAGATCCTCTCTTGTAGGAGTTTTTCTTATTCCTTTTATTAGACGATGTGTTGAGTACATGAATGTCTTCATCTATGTTCTTCTGTTTATTTTCTTTTGTGGAGAGTCTTGTTTCTTCTTGAAGGCAGTCAGTTCTTAGCCTGTCAAACTTAGGGAGTTTAGATCTCGCACTTATTCCTTGAACAAATGACTCCCATGAGTTTGGTAGGCCTCCTACTGCAATTAGAGTTAACTCTTTGCTATCAATCTGATATCCAATTGTGGATAATTGATCCCTTAGTTCAGTGATCCTCATGAAGTATGCATTAATGGACTCTCCTTTGTTTATTTGAGCATTGTTGATTTGCCTCTTTAATGCAAGAGTCCTACTGGTGTTGTTGATCTCATAGGTACTCTCAATAGATTTGAACATATGATATGTAATTTCATGTTTTGCTAGGATGGGCACTATATGATCCCTAACTGCATCTACTAAGATTTTCATGGCTTTTTCATTGTTTTCAATCCATTGAGTTTTCTCAGGATCAGCCTCTGGTTCCTTTTTATTTTCTCTCACAAGTGAGTCTAATTTATTCTCTTTAAGGATCATCATGATTCTAAATTTCCATGATGTGAAGTTGTCTGCTCCTGTAAGACGATCTTCAAATCTGATCACACTTGACATTATGAAGAATGTGATGTGAATTCGATTTTTTTTAGAAAATACGAATTTTTCTAGAGCAATCTGATATCTAGATTTGATTTGGATTCACACAACTTGGCTCTGATACCATGTAAATGTAACCAAATCTCAATCAGACTAGGAGCCTAAAAACTAAGGAAATTCTAAGTGTAAGAATTCTACTTAAAATTCTAAGTCAGATTTATTTTCACTAATGCTGAATGTGCTGATTGCAGAACATTAATAATTTCAATGTTTGCATATCAATGATGAACAATGTTAAATACCTTTGGAGACCCGCCTCTAAGAGATGTGTCTCATGAGAGGAAGTGTCTCCACAAGTGGAGACACGTCCGCTCATGGGATGTGTCCCTTTGGGCGCACGGGTCTCAAAGACAACCGAGTAACACTTGGTTTAACAAACTTAATACATATGCCCTCACATACATAGCGGATATATATTATATGAGTTCCGATTTTATTCAATGCAGAATTTGATCATCATTTTATTATTTTGAATTTATGCATGCTTATAAATTCGTTTTACTTATTTTCAAGAAATATGTTTAAGGATTAAATTCGATCACATATAAATGATGATGATGCTATTTAGCAATCATCATTTATATCTGACCGAAGCTATATCCCATTAACAACATGGAGGCACCCTACCATCCCTTGGTGCATACCATTTTAGATTTAGAGCAAAGGCAGCCATATGAAGCGGGGTTTTCATTGTATTCCACCTCCGCGTCACAATGGGCCTAATGTGTTGCTCATATAAATCCAAAGTGGGGTTCTTTGCTGAAATAACTTGCTTGATCTTCCCAAGCATACTGTCAAATGTCTCATATATCTCTCCAAGACTAGGAGAGTCTGTATCAGCATATCTTAAACATCTACAATAGGCGAGATGAAGGAGCAAATATATCTGCAAAATGCAAACAAAAAGTTCAAAATAATTAGTTGACAAGTTAATTGACATGTTAGAAACTTCAAAAGTTGGAACATTGGACAATAAAATTAAAATATTAAAATCAGAAATTTAATATGAAAATCAGCCATCTAATATGTCTTACCTCACATTGGCCCACCAATCGTCATCGAGGATCTTTTGTTTGATGGCCTTTCTTTGAGCAGAACTTGCATTAGGCCATCTAGTCCACTTAGGATTGACCATCATCAGCTGTAGAGGCTCATGCACCTCAAACATCCTCTCCAATAGGATGAAGTATGTGGCATATCTACATTCAATTTCATTAATTCAATGATTCATTAAAAAATAAAAATTTAAAACAAAATCAGATTATGAATACAAATTGAAAGTGAAACAAAATGAAGTAAATGGCATACCTTGTCTCAACAGGTTTGAGAAACTCCTCCTTTGAAAATGTCCTGAAGAGAGCAAGTGAGGTGTGGTGATTGCAAATGAACATCTGAATGTCTTTAGCTTCTGCCACCATTTTCTTCACCCAATCCATCTTCCCTATGTCTTTCAATGCATTGTTCAATGCATGAACACAACATGGGGTCCAAAATATGTGCTTGTAAGTACCCTCCACCATCAACCTAGCCGATTTGCACACACGTGCTGAATCAGTGATTACCTGCACCACATTTGCAGCCCCAACCTCAATGGCATCTCTCAAAATGGAAAATTGAAAGTCTACATCCTTACGTCTCCTTGAACAATCTATGGCTCTAAGAAAATAATAACCAATAGGGCATGTGACTATGACATTGATGAGTGGCCGACGTCTACAATCAGTCCACCCATCCATCACTATAGAGCACCCGGTCCTCATCCATGTTTGCCTCATTTCCTCCATTAACACATTAACTTTTGAGTACTCTTTGTCTAGGAGGGTGGTGCATAGCTTATGATCTCCAGGGGGTACAAATGAAGGACCAACAATGGCTATGTCTTTCACCATTTGTTTGAAATAAGAGGAACGGGCCACATGAAATGGAATGGCATGGGCAAAAAAGAATTTGGCAATGGAGGATTCAGTGGTTTTTCGTGCTTGGTTTTGAAACATTGACTCAACTGAGGCTGCCTTATCACTACCAATCACCTTCCTCTTTCCTCTTAAGATAACACTACTACCAACCGTGGAAGGACTAGGACTAGGAGTAGGCATAGATGATTGTGAACTTGGGAAAGAAGGAGACCCAGTTTGAACCCCACCATCACACTCCATTTGAATTTGTTGGCACTTTAAAAATAGCGCATCTGTCAATGCAGGACACACTCTAACTCCATGGCCCACCTCACCCAAAAAATGAGACCTAACTCTTGTGTTGCTGCCCCTAAAGTCCTTTTCACAAACATGGCGAAACCAAACCCTACCCCCCCTGAATTTTTTTGTCTTTAACCCCTGGCTGTCACATATTGAAGGAATGGTTTTTTTTTGTTTAATGGATGTTTTGCATAGTCCTTCATGGTTTTGGTATTGGTTGATGGAGGGCATTGGGTAGGGGTTCTTTGCTCTCTAGTTTCCCTTCTAACTTGCATTTCAACTTCACTATCACTCCCACCCTGACTGCTGCTCATGTCTTTTGTTTTTAGAATGCAAGTTTTGACTGAAAATGCAAAAAAATAAAAAAAATCAGACTATGTATGCTTCATATTTTGCAAAAAAATGAAAAAAAAAAAGGGAAAGGAAATGCATACCTTTTTGGTGGATTTGCACTCCAACAACACTATTTCAACCTCCTGTCCTCCTTCAAATTGCTGCTCCTTCTCCTTCAATGGCTGCAATTTTTTTTCCTCTCAAACCCTTGGCTGCTCAAACAAACAAAATGAATAAAATGAGCTTGGAGAGGCCTTTTTTCCTTCATAAAGGAGTAAAAACACTTGGCCCCACACATGCCACGTAGGTAGGGGCAATATTTTTAAATTTTATGTTTTTAACATGCAAAATGCAGGGGACGGCCGACCGTCCCTGAGACGGTCGAGGGATGGCCTAGTCGTTCCCCTTCCGTCCCCGGGACCGGTCAGCCATCCCCCTGTTCCCGGGACGTTTCCTGTGATTTTTTGGAAAAGGGGGACGGTCCCCTGCCATCCCCTATCCGTCCCCCGGTACCTGGGACGTCCCCAGAACCAGGACAAGGGATTTAGGGGGGGGGGGCGCATCCCTGATTATTCCTCATGCAATCCAATAAAAAAAGTAGATAACATTAAATAAATAGCATCATGTATGAATTACTATTAATTAGACTATTATTTAAATCCATGATGTAATTATCAACATCATTATTTAAATGTACAAACATTTATCTAACTTATAAATTCACAAACTTTCCATCTGGCTGTCTTTATAAATTTCAGATGATCTGCAGTCTATATTTTATCTCTTATTTCCCATTCTATTCTCTATTTCCTTCTTCCTTCTATACATATCTCATTCTTTCCTTTATATATCTTCACATTCAAATGAGGAGATGTATCTTTCTAATTTCTATTTTATTGTTCTCTAAATAGTATTGATAGATCTCCCTTTTTACATCTTCAATCCTTTACTCTCTATCTTCTTCTTAAAATCTGATGTGTATATCTTCCCCCCTTTTTTTTATCTTCCACTCTTTATTTTATATCCTTATACCTCCATGAAGAGAGGCATCTCTTTGAATAGAGATAACCCCACAAATGGACACGACTTTTAGTTAAACATTCCTTAATGATATCTCAAATTATATTCATTTTATTATTTTATTTTGATGTGTATTATATTTTTAATTGATTGGTAATAATATTTATATTTATTTATAGTATTATTCATATTGATTATTTAAATGTATATTTTAATATTTATAATATTATCTCTTAATAATTATTTGATAATTATGATAGTATTTATATTAATGTATTTTATTGTGTATCGTCAATATATATTTATAATTACAATATTATCTTATGATGATTGTAATTATAAATATATTAAAACGATAATATTTTCTTTTATAATTTTAATATGTATTGTATTATTCATTTTCACTTATTTGTATCTCAGAGTGTTATAATTTCGGGGACATGACACATCATCTAAAGATATATATACCAACACCATGAAATATCTACAGTGACCATCACTCACCAAGGTGGGAGCGACAAATTGTTAGTGTTGTGTAGCTTCAGGAGATATTTTCCCTCAAATACATTCAACTCAAGGTAGGTCAGCCTTGGCTTTATAAATAAAATCTGTATTCTTGGAAGGTTGACCCTAGAAAGGAGAGCACCTAGTTTGATATATAAAGGAGAAGGTGTCTCCTCATTTGACCATCATTCAATCCATTCCAATTCAAAATATATTCAGTAGCAGGTTCGCCCTTCAAGAGCAGCAGATTCGACTTCAACAGAAGAGTTAAACACTTTGTGTATTCATGAAATTGCACCATATATAAGTGCAGATCCATTGTATTGTCTTTGGCCTTTCTAGGGCCTATTATTATTCTGATTTATAAGAGAATATTTTGTTGGGTTTTTCTCCCTCGAGTAGGAGGGTTTTCCCAGGGTAAAATATCGTGTTCATTATCTCTGAGTTGTGTTTTTCTGCTTAGTGCACTTCTGATCCTAAAACTAACACAAATAACTGGATTATATCCGTAAAAATTCCTACAATCAGCTGCCCTAAAGCTTGCAAGAACTCCAAATCTATCTGCTCATAAAATGATGTCACCATAATCAATGCTGAAATGTGAGGGCAGCCGCTAACAATATAAAATACCCTCAATAACGTAGAAGATGTGAGCATGAAGAAAGATGAATAGTCTTCTCCCAAGACTAGATCATCTCTACCAATCGATCTCAACCAGAGAATGCTCAACTGTTGGGCTGGGAAAACATGCCAACTCATCTGTGTGCAAAGAATCATAACTCCATGTAAACTGATCGAAGAGTGGATAGAAGTACCAACTTTGATTTTTTGCCTACAACTCCAATCCTAATTCAACACTGAACCATTGGAAATTGCACCTAGGTCCTGAATCTTGTGATCACCATATAACTTGAAGGTGGAGTGAGCATCCCTCAACAAGTTGTCAACATAAATTATCCAGCTCAAAGTTAATGTTGGGAATAAAATTCTGAATTGCTCCTCCACGAAAGAACACAAATCAGCCTGAATGCAAGCTGATAATAACTCTGAGTGGCCATGAATTACTTGGTTTTCAAACTCAAATGGAGCAATGTTAGTTGAAATACTTGCTCTTTCTAGCTGTAACCTTCTGTCCATATTCTTGAAAGGGCCCAAGTCTACAAAAGAAACAACCTTGTTGCTGCTAAAGCTTGAAATTATCATTTGAAAGTCTGATTTCCACAATCTGAAAGTGGGACAACAGCTACAAATCTGAAATCTTTTAGAAATAGCTAGAGATTTGGGTATTCTAATAGTAGGACATACCTTTGTCATGGCTGTAAATTCCTCCACCAAAGTTATCAAAGGGAACATGCTCCAATTCATGACTAAAATTTCTCTCCAAACTACTTGTAGGTATGTGCAAGGAATCATATGATGGCTGATTGAAGTGAGGACAACATTATTAAGATTGAAATTTTGTTCCATAGTCCTCTTTGATACATTATTTCCAACATCATTAACCTCCAACAACCCCTGTAGGTAACCCCTTGTATACTTACTCAACAAAGGAATAACCCCATCATGCTCATGCTGAGCTGCTCCGATTTCCATTTGTGCTTCAACAAGAGAACTTCTAGTGGTGCTTAAAGCCTCAATACAAACTCTCACCTTTCAATAGTGATAGTGTTCCCTACTACTTGAAAAGCTCAAGCTTGAAAATTTAAACACCATGCAAGGACAATGCAAAGTAGAACAAGCTTCATTATGAAGATGTGCCTTAACTGGATTCAAAACTTTGCATACCATGTTTTCATACCTTGATTCAATCAAAGGAGGTGTCTTCAAGATGTTGAAGCCTTCATGTATCAAAACATCCCATGGGCATACTTCACTTGGATCCCAAAATCTGTTGGAATCAAGATAATCCTCAACAGCCTATGACGGCCCTAAGAATGCAACTCCTACTACTCTATCATCCAACTCCAACATCTCATCATATGAAATTTCTTCTTTGTGATCCAAGAGTTCACACTCTTGTTGTTTGTCCTATTTACTACTTGTATTTTGAAACTCCTTGGTATGTGGAATGTTGAAATCATTATGCAATCTTTCATCCTTATGGAATTCATCAATTTCTTCCACCATTTGCTTGATCTCCATCATCCTAGTATTAATTTCTTATTTCTTGTTTCTTGGATGTGGCTGCCATGGTTGACTGATTTTCTGCTTTGTATAATGAGAAGTGTACCAAACTTAGCTCTAAGCAAAGTTCATCAACCTCTTTTTCCTTTTTTTCCGCAAATTTGATAGCATGATCCCTATCATTGAGCAATTGCAAGTAATCAGTCTTCATTGATTCGAAAGCATCTTTGATAGTTTGCAGATTAGGAAGAGTGACTCCATCCTTAACTCCTTCTTGTCTCCCTTCAATCTGAACCTTCTAGTAGAGTTCTTCAATTAAACTGTGCGTGCTGTCAAATCTTGATAGAGCTTGCATTTCATTTTCAGCGGACACCAAGAATTGATTTTTCCAATCATGAGCATGCAAGGATGGTGAACTACTGTTATGTTGCATGCCAAAATCAGAACTTTCATACTTGTCATCAATGTCTCCATGGCTGTCCGAAGCTCATGTCCCTCCTAGGATGAGGATCAAACTCAACAAGTTCTCTAAGCCTATGCTTATAATCAGCTCCATGCATTAATAAATCAGATTTGTGTTCAAGATCATCATCAAACTTTCCAAAATTAGCTTCTTCAATAGTGTCCTCATGGCTTACAGTGTGTTCTAAGATTTGATCATCGTGATCAAAAGGAAATTCATCCCATATAGGATCCTCATTATACTTATGTGCTAACACACTGGGATCCCATGTGCTAAAGGGCTGATTGCTTTGTTCAAAGAAGAAATGTTCATTGTGCTCCTCAAGAGTGGTTGTTTCTTTGAAAAAAGCACTCTCCAACTCACGATAACTGAAATCATCATAATTACCCTCAACATGCTCTTCTTCTAAAGGTACATTAGTGAGCTCATCATAAACATTAACTCTACTAGAATCATCTAGGAAGCCATTAGTATTAGAATCATCACTGGTTGAATCCGAATTAGGATTCAAGGCTGCTATTTTGTCTTTTTTGTCAATCAAATTCTCATCATCACCAGTTACATGCATGTCTAAGAGGTCGTTTTGGGGCTTTGTCACACATTCCTCATATGTCAAGGCATCTTCTCCATCCAAATGTTTAGTTTTTGCAACAATCCTTGAATATGTCTTTTAATGTTAGGGTTCTTCATTAGGATGGCCAGTTCCTGCATCAACTCAAATATAGACTTATTTGTAGTCATCTTTAGAATTTTTAACTTTTCCTCTAACAACTGTCAAAGAGGCATGAAAATAGACATGTAGGTGTTGGTCACAAACATGCAAAATAGATGTGAACCATTGAAACTAATAAACACTACTAAAACTCTGACATGCAATTGAAGAATTGTAGCCAAAAGTTAGAACTCCAATAGGCTGGCAGGAAAACCAACTTTGATACCACCGTAATGCCCCACTATGATTTTTTTTTGGTTTAGTGAAATAATCAAATAAGACAATAGATATTACATACCATAACACTCATTTTTCAATTAAAAAATGATACCCACAATCTAATATTGCCTAATAGAGTTGGTAGAATGCTGAATACATTGAAATAAGATTATATCTCAAATAACCAGTTGAGCCAAACACTCCATGATCATGTTTTTGACATACCCATAAGTTGTATTGACTTTGCAAGTTTTATACAAAGCTTGTATAACAACATATGACAAGATTTACCAATACCCAATAGGGTGAACATTGATAACAATATTACAAGATACCAATATGAGTAAATCACATCAAAAGGGAAAACAACACATACCCATTTGCTGATATTACGCATAGGTCTAAAATTGATTACAACAGCAAACTGAAGCTTCGGAAATGTGCCAACAAACCCTCCAAACCCTAGTTGTTCCACTTCAAAGTATCAATCTTCAACAGTCCAATATGAAATGCCTCCAAATACACTTAAGGGAATCTAACACTCTAGGCATTTGACCTCCAAATGCTCCACATCATGCTGTACCAGAATGTACGACCTACAAAGTGACAAACCACTTCAAAACACTCCCAATTTCTGCACTTAACTCTTCAAAATTTGCTCAGATATCTTTGTGGAATTATCATTCAAATAAACTCAATATTTGCCTTGGAAAATCTCTCTGCGACAATCTTACAACTATGCCAATAAGCTCAAGCACAATCCCTACAATGAGATTACCAACAACATTCAACTCTGTGTGAAATCTATATGATTCCACCAATAATTCCTTTCCTGCACAAGCTGTAACCCTGAATGAGTCACACTGTAATAACCTAGATGGATCTTTCACCACCACAACTATTCTTCTCCAAGAGGGTTTTCGTCCTCAAGAAGGCTGAGATGAACCAAGTTCAATCTCCTAGAACCATGAGGGTTTCATTAGAGAAAAATATAATAATCTCATGTCCAAATGAGCCCCTCAAACGCCTTTTTTATACTTTTTCAGCCGAACTCTCTAAAAGCTTATATTTTAAAAATTTGCTTTTTAACTAAAACTCTATTTTAGCTCCAAAAAGGACCTTTTAATTAAAATATGTAATGAGCCTTGCTAATTTTGATCACAATTTGCTGAATATAGGCTCAAGGAATATTGTCAAACAAATCACATGCAATCTTCTAACTTGCTGGTCTGATGTTACAGTCTGATATGTTTGCTTAAAAATGATTTCAAAGTGTTCCAAATGCTTGAATTTCAATGCTCCAATGCTTAAACTATAGTCTAAATGCAACAATGAATAATCCTTACCCAATCTGCCCTTAATTCTTGCAAATGGCTGACTTGTAATTTTGTCAAACACTTTGTATGCAAAGTGCTTACTTACTGGTTTAATGTTTCAGTCCAATTGTTTGTGTGAAATATGACAAGAATTTGTTGCAAATGCTTATAGAACAATGCAAGAATGATAATACCATACTCTAGATGCAAGAATGACTTCGTTTTGTTCTTTTCTATGCATAAGGATGGATTTACTAAGCATACAAGTCACCTGGAAGGAATGTGGCGCCCTTGATGCTTGATGAAATAGCAAACAACTCCCAATCGTATGGCTGACTAAATGTGTCACAATCAAGCTTCTTCCAAAATCACCCCTGTTTTGGTCTGATATTAAAAATAAAATAAGATGCAACATATACCAGCTGCCTCAAGCTCCAAAATTCATTGCCATGCTCCAAGGATGACGGCGCACCAAGCCTTGAAAGAATTCGATGCAAATATGAGGCTTAGCAAGCCAAATTGTACCTCCAAAGGGCGTCCTCCATGACTAATATAATTATTAATTTGCTGCTATGTATGACTGCTAATAAAATCTGAGCGCTGGTATGATGGATATGCATGCAATTCGACCTCCTCTTTGCCAAAAATGTGAAGACCATAAACTACAAAATGTCTCCTCAATCTGCAATAGATTTCCTCAAATTGATGCAACCAAAATTTGGCCAATGGCCATGAAATTTTGCTTGAAGAACAAGTAGAAAGTCTGAAGCAACTTTCTCCACTTTGCAACCCTCCAAGAGATATTTCACTTCCTCAGTTATGCTATCAATAGGAAGTTTTTGTTTCCTATGATAAGAAGCAATCTGTAGAAACCTTTGGCTCCACAAGATGAAATGACAAACATCAACATCAAATCTGCCTGTCTAGAAGCTTAGACAACCCTTCTATTTATTCTTTTTCTCCAATTCCTCTAGAAGCTTCTAGAATATTATTTTATTTTTTATTAAGTGACTTTATAATATATTTAAAATTCAAGTCACTTTATTAAATTAATTAAGTATAAAGTCACCTTATAATATCAATTTAATTGATAACCTTATAAATAATTAATTTAATACCACTTTTGATTTAATTAAAATAACTAATTAGTCATCCCAATAAAATAATCATAATTTTGGACAACTTAATTAATTAAATTAATTAAATCAAACTACCTCCAAAATGGGGACATTACAAAATAATCATAATTTGACATGCAAGGCCCCTGTTTTATGCATCCATGATTTAAAACATTTCATCCCGGTTCTAATGAGCTAGAACACTAAGGTGCTTTTAAACCATTTTAAATAATATTTAGCGACCTTAGTAAAATAATTAAAATAAAGCCATTAATATACCCATTTTGAGGAAATTGTCAGAATGCATCGAAATAAAAAATTGACTGCACAAGTGATCCAGATGAAGAATAATGATAAATGGAGCCAATTAGGCGACTTACTATAAATAAACGCTACAAATAAATGCCTTCTCCAAGATTCTTGGAGATCACACTAGAAGCCGAAAATCACCCCGAAAAGTGGCATGAGTCCTTTAGACCACCTGAGCTCATTGGAATCTTCAAATAAATCCTCTGATAATGTTGACACATCCACAAGGTCAATGCTAACTACACTACAAGGGAACTTGAAAATGGGGACATTACAAATACTCAATAGTTGCCAAAAGTAACACAACTATTGACTAGCTCTTATAACTATTGGAAACCAACAAACAATTAATACACAGTCGGATAAACCATATTATTAAAACATAATAATAGGCATTGTACGCTAACTACATCATTACCCCTAAAAAAAATGTCATCTTCTAGGCAATAGAAAATGAGTAAACATCAAGGAACATTAGGTAAGATTTTCTACATTGGTGATGACATTGTAGACAAGAACCTGTAGGCAAACCTAGAAGCATAGTTTGCGGAATCAGACTCAAAGAGTACTTGGGAAAACTTGGCAAACCAAATGAGTTCGGTGGGGGTTTGGGAGCAATGTCTCTAGTGCGGTTGAGGGGTAGCACACCGTTTTCATGAATTTTTAGAAGGCAAAAAACAATGCTTATAAAGCTAAAAAATAGATTTTTTGGAGTGTTTGACCAATGTATGCCAGTATGTGAATATTCTTATGACCAACAAACGAAGGGAACCCATTTGATTGCACCCTAAAAGTTGAGAATGTTGCACCCAATTGATCACTGTACCCAAATAATATTGTAGGTATCTCAAAATCATTCTGATCACGAAAAGATTCTTTAGTGTTCCCATATGCCAGGAATGCACTTTCATCTAGTTCACCAATTTATATGAGAAATTCCCAATTTCCGCCAAAGTAATAGTCTGAAGAAGAACCAACTATAATTTTTTTAGTCAAATTGTGAGAACAAATCCAATTTTGTCTAAGGAAAAACCACGTTTCAATTGGTTGTATGGTAAATGATGGAGGTACAAATTGTATGGTGAGGAAAGTTAATTTGTGTTGTATAGTAAAAAATATTGGTGCAATTTGTATAATGGCATCAATGAGGGGTCATACAACAGGAGTAAAGGTTTTAGGCTGTAAAAAGATAACTCATATGGCAGTTATAGGAGGATTGAATCATATGGCTAATGAAATGTAGATAAGCCGCATGACACGATCAAGGATATGAAAATAGCTTGTACGGTGCATGAGAGATCAGTTTGTACGGTAGTATTTATAATAGGTCATATGCCAATATGTGGGAAATGTACAAAAGCAATACCTAGGCTAAATTGTACAGTTGGAGCAGAAAGGATAGACTGTATGGTAGCAATGAGGAATGTAGCTTGTATGGTGTAGGTAAAAGGAATGGATTCTATAGTGCTAGAATTTAATTGCAGAGAATAACTAGGTCATACAAATGAAAGGGGGTAAATCGTGCAATTGTCAAAATTGCAAGAAAAATAGAAATTTTGTACTAGCAAGTATTATGACAAATATAACACAAAATGATTACCAAGATATTCAATACTAAACTAAGGAGTGAAAGACTCCTTATATAAGATAACAAATGCTTTATCCAACAAGGATAAGAGCAACAACTCAAAGGATAAGACTTACAACTAAAAAGATAAAAGAAAAAATAATATTCCTAAAGTGTATCCTAAAGGATAATTGACTATTATAAATAAAATATTACTTTAATACTCTCCCTTAGAGTCAATCTAATAACTATACCAATTTATCTCAAAAATTTACAAATTTGTTAGGACTCAAAGACTTGGTAAGAATGCCTATAGTTTGATCCTCGAAAGGACAACACTATGACATAATCGATCCGTCTTTTACAATTTGTTTGATGAAATGACAATGAAGTTCCACATGTTTGGTATGCTCGTGGAAGATTGAATTTTTGGCAAGTTTTAGCACCCCTTGATTGTCACAAAACAAGGGTGAAGGCCTTGCTTGAGGCCTCTTCATGTTTGAAGGCATCCTTCTGAGCCATACTGCCTCACATGCTGCTTTGAATGCTTCCCAATATTCTACTTTTGTCGAGGATAGAATTACTGCTTGATGTTTCTTGCTCGTCCATGTGATTGCAGCTGTGTCGAGGCTAAAACATAACCAGAAGAGGATTTTCTGTCATTTACAAAACCTATCCGATCTAAATTTGTAAGCCCAACCAACTTAGGATCTTTGCTTTTGCTATATAGAACGCCAAAGTCAATTGTCCCTTTCACATATCTCAACACCCTCTCTGTTGTAGTCCAATGTTCTACTTTGGGTGCTATCATGAATCTAGAAATGAAACTCACAACATAGCTCAAATTAAGTCTAGTGGCTGTAAGATAAATTAAGCTCCCCACTAGTTGCTTGTATGTTGACTTATTGATGGTCTTAGAGTTAGTTTTGGCTGAAAGTTTCAGCCCTTTCTCCATAGGTGTTGATGAGATTTTGCAATTTGTCATTTTGAATTTTTCAAGCAAACTCTTGGCATATTTAGATTGTGAAACAAAAATGTTGCCACCTATTTGCCAAACTTGTACACCTAGGAAATAATGTAAGAGACCTAGATCAGTCATGTCAAAAGTTGTACTCATATCTAATTTGATCTTTTTAATTGCGTGTGCCTCAATATCAATATGTGTAATAATGATATTATCTACATAAATGGCTAATAGAATGATATCACTACCAATGCTTTTGACGTATAGATTTGGATCTGAAGGACTCCACTAGAATCCTTGTTCAACCAAATACTTGTCAATTTTTATGTACCATGCTCTGAATGCTTGCTTCAGGCCATATAAAGCTTTCTTTAGTCTGCATGCAGGATGCTCCTTCTTTGCAATCTAAAAACCTTGTGGTTGAGACATGTACACTTCTTCCTCCAAATCTCCATTGAGGAAGGCACTCTTTATGTTCATTTGATGGATTTTCTAGCCAAATTGATTTGTCATGGCTAGAACCAATTGGATGGTACTCATCTTTGTTGTTGGAGCAAAGGTCTTCTTGTAGTGAATGCCTTCTCTCTATGAGAACCCTTAAGCAATGAACCGAGCTTTGTACTTGTCAAGACTACCATCTACCTCGTACTTGACTTTGTACACCTATTTGCAAACAATGGGTTTCTTCCCTAGTGGAAGATTTGAGAGATCCCAAGTCTTATTTTTCATAAGACTTGAATGTTTAGTGGCCATGGCCTTTCCCCATTCAACTTTTCCTTTTTCCTCCTCAAATACCTGTGGCTTATAAACTCCCGAAATTTTAGCCATTAGAGAAAAGTTAATAGTGTTATGCTTGCTCTTGCCTCTTGATGATCTACCCTCGATCATTTCATTGTCCCAAACATGTCTAATGGTGCTTTCCCACCACTTTGGTCTCTTCTTAGGATCCTCTTCAATCAAATCACTATTGTCACCATGGCTTGGGCTTCTTGTTTCTGTGTCATCTGGATGTTGATCTAGGTTATCATCAATAAATTCTTCCGGTACTATTACCTATCTAGGAGACTCATGCTCAGAATCCTACTCCCCTTTAGGTGGAGCCAGTTGAAGCTAAACACCTAATTCTGTAGCCATAATAGGTTGGTCTTTAGTAATCTTGATCTTTGAAGAAGGCTAGAAGGGCCCAAATTCCTCATTGATCACAACATCTCTAAGGAAAGTCAAGCGATTAGTGTCAATATCAATCAGCCTATAGACATTATTTTCATTGTACTCTATAAGCATTAATTTCATTCTCTTAGGATCTAACTTGGTTCTCTTTGCATTTGGAATCCAGGCATATGCAATAGAACTGAAGACCTTAAGATGACTTACTTTCTGTTTTCTCCTAGACCATGCTTCCTTTAGGGTCTTCTATTGCAATGCCTGTGTTGGAGATCTATTTAGTAAATAAACTGTAGTATATAGTGCCTGTTGGGTGAAAATTATGTAATCAACTCTCGACAGATTACACAACTTGGACTTCAGCCACAGCTATGTGAGATATGAATCTCTCCTCTCGGAAAGGGGAGGCGCCCTTCTTACTGCTAAGAGAAACAATAGTAAATCACAAAAGTAATTACACAATGTACACGAAATTCACGGAGTGGGGGGGGTGTGTTACATTCATCCTTCTCTCTTTTTTCAGAGAAGATGTTTTACAATGTTTCACGTGTTGGAAGTTCCGAATTCTTGATAACTTAAAACTAACAACCAGCAGTAATGCCAATATCTCTATCTCGTCAAAGCGAAGCGTAGAGATACCAGAAGTAATTAACAACAAACAAAAGAAAATAAAAAGGGAAAGCTCACGAAGGCACAAAGTCGTTCCGTAGCTTTATCAATGTTGGATCTGCATAAACGTACCGTTTGCTACGTTAGAAGCACAAAGTCTTCTTAGACGCAACAATTCTTCAAATAGCATGAACGATTACAAGCACAAAGTCTTGTAGATCATCCAACAAGAGTGTCAATAGCACGAACGATTACAAGCACAAAGTCTTGTAGATCCTTCGACAAAGTATCCAAGAGAATGAATAATTATAAGCACAAAGTCTTATAGATTATCCAACAAGAACATGCAAGAGTATAAATGATTATAAGCGCAAAGTCTTATAGATCACTCAACCAATGATAACCAAAATAACAATGCAATCTAAATAATAGATGTAACACAAAGTTTACATCAACCACTTAGAGTCTTTCAGATTCCTCGAACTAATCACTACCAAATCAAATCAACTTACAAAAGTATTGAATCCAACGCAAAGTCTGGCTTGCAATCCTTTTCTTTATTGATTGAATCTCATTCACAAAGTATGAACGCAAAGTTTCACAAGTTTGCTTACAAAAGGGCAGCACTTCGTTGCAAAAGGCTAAAGATCATTACAATGAAAATCCCTCACATTATATAGAAAGAGGGATGAGCAAAGGAAAGGAAAGAAATTGAGAGAAAATCCCGAGGGGAAAGTTAGGTGGCGATTTTAGGAAATCTCACCTATGCTGACCAAAAAGTCAAAGAGTCAATTTGTTTTAATGTACATCTTTGGACTTGAATTGTAATTACAATTTACAAAATGACATTCGAAAATAATTAGAAATATTTACAAGATGCATAATGGGATGCAGGAGTAATACAACAACTGGAGAATAGGGGGCGGCTTCCGTCTCTCTTTGCATTGGTATTTGAGTGGAAATTTCCTCCTAGTCTCACCTTACGAACTTCTCATCTGGACCAATGGTGTAATCCACAATGGTGTGAATTCTCGTGATCGATCTCATGGCAGATGAGTGAACCTTTTTGCACCTGTCAAGATGCGTCTTCAGGTTGTCCAATGTGAGCCTTGTATCACAAATGATGTTCAGCGAAGCTTCTGAGAAGTCTGAACTGTCAATCAAATTCGTGATGGCTTCCTTGAAGATCGGGGATATTTCTGTGGCCGGTAGGAAGATACGATTGTCTTCAAAGAAGTTGACGAGGCAACTCTCGATCACTTTTGTCAAGAATGTTGCGATGCCCGTCGACATCTTCCTGTACTTGGTGAAGATCTTCAATGAGAGATTGAACCACTTGAATCCTGTGTTTTAGTGATTCTTTTACCTCTACAAACTTTTCTTTGTCGAGAATTACCCCAACCTCCACCAATTTGCTGAGCTTTACCTGTTTCATTTCCGACCATGACAACAGGCATTTTTCCATGTCTCTGCGCTCCTGGGAAAGTACGCTCTTTTCTTTATCAAGCTCTGTGGTGAGCTTGGCTAACATGGTGGTTTTCTCATCCGCAGCCAAAATTATCTGAGATCCGTGTTCGATGATCTTTTCAACAAAGTCATACAACACCCTGCCTTTGGAGGCGAATTTCTCAGCTTTCTTGACAGCTGGGTCTTCAATACCACCATGTCGGCCCGGTTGTGCATTGCGCGGAAGCGGCAAGTCTCTTTACAACGATTGGCATAATGCTGCGCCCTTTGTTTTGTACATGTTCTGAGATTGCTCAACTGTCCGGCCTTCACAGCAAGATATCAAAGTGACTTTAGCATCGGCTTTTGCACTTTAGTTGGTAACCTTGCCAAAATTTGGACCTTTATTCTTGTGTAGTCCTCCATAT
>VDFB02241588.1:86215-207541 GCA_007258455.2 Sequoia sempervirens
TTCCATGAGAACCCACTTATCCGAAGGATAACGTGGTAGCATGTAGGGACAACCGGTGTAACAACCTACTCTCAAGTAAGTAAACGCTGGGAATTGGAGAAAAATACATCCAACTTTACTTACCACCTTATAAGCCTCATCAGACACTCTTCTTCTTTCCAAAGCTGGATCAAAGTTGAAGAGTAAGGGCGCAAAGAAAGCATCGCTAATCTGCCCTCAAATGATGAAAGCCTTTTTATCTAACTAGAAATATTCGCATATCGTGCACCACTCATCTCCTTGTAGATAGACTGGAATTAATTCTTATCACAAATGGCCAGACACCGTGGCAGTCATGTAGAACTTCAATGTAGAAGGAGCATTGATCAACCTGCTCGCGGGTAAATCATCAATCGATTTGTTTACCCCCAAATAATATGCACCTTCCTTTATGATCCTCACATGTACTCCATATCCAATCGCGGAAAGGTGGATGATTCCGGCAAACCTTTCACTCTGCTCAGAAACGTGATCATATCCTTGACGTCGTCTTTGAAGTCACTTCTCAGGAGTCCTTTCGGCCATCTGGAAACAGACGATCTAGGCTTTTTAAGCCATTGAGTATTTATCAACTGTTTGGCTTTATTAGGATCAGCATCGAAAATCTCCTGTGCTTTTGATATAGAAATGTCAATATATTTGTCCATGTGAGGAACCTTGAAGACGATGTCAAAGAAATCGGGGTCGAGTCTTAGAATCTCGTGCCCGGAAGAGTCGATCACACTTCTGCTTTCTCGGATGTAATGAGACGCAATTTGAAGAACAAATTGTATTATGTGCAGCTGTGGGGAACATCGCCACCAAGTGGAGATTGCTGTGTACGATTGCCCTCATTGAATCAGGGAGAGGCTTCGTCTCTGTCAACTTTGCAAAGTCAACCAAGTCTTGATGGCCAACTTCTGTATCCTTTATTTCTTCAACTTTTCGAAAGCACCATAGTTGGCGGATAGACGCTTTGATATTTGTACTTCATCTTGCTTTTTGCTTTCAAGAAGAAGGAGGCTTCAGAGTGCCATCAAAAGAAACTGAACACCTGAGCACTCTTTGACTTGACGACCAGAGTAGACTGCAATCCGTCTAGCCAGAACAAACACCAATTGTTAGGAAACATGGGAAAGCGTGAAATGAGCACGAGGGTGGAAAAGCATGGAGCGGATGGCGAGGCACGCGAAACGATGCACGAATGCGGAAAAATGAAGCTCAGGGAGCACACTGGTCCAAAATAAAGTTCATTTGGAAAGGTTTGGAAAAAGTCAGAAAAAAGTGTAAGGGCGCTAAAATTCAGCGCCCTTACATTTTGAGGAAATTGCTTTTGGTGTAAGGGCGCTAAATTTTAGCGCCCTTACATTTTTCAGTGTTAGGCAATTTTTGCTAAGTTTGAAATGTCATAGCGCTGAAAATTGGCGCTTCTGCAATTTTGGCAATTTTTTGAAGATGCAAATGCAATGAGGGATGGCGAAGGCGCTCAAGCTTCAACAAAGGCAATGTGTTTGAATCATGAAAGCTTGAACTTGCTTTCATCCTATTACATACGCCTTCAACGATTAAGGGAGTTCTCTTTCACAATGATAGATCTTTTCAACGTTCACCAAAACGCATAGAGAGATACACAAAAAGATTTCAACATGAATACATTGGATAGATACAAGTTTCCACAGAACATCGACCATAGAGGAGAATAAGGAAAGAAACGCGTAGGGAGAAGAGAGAAGAATGCGTAGGGTTAAGAAAGAAACGCGTAAGGAAACAAAAACTCGCTACGTTGAAGACAAGCAATGGACAGAAAACGCGAATGAAGAACACTTGAAGGGTGAGAACAAAACGCGAATGTGTAGGGTAAGAGCATAGAAATGAAAAGAAGGAATGAGCCTCGAATGAACACGCACAGAAGAGAAAGACGCATTCAAAACAATGAATGAGGGTTACATTGCATAAAGGGAAGAAAAACGCGAATGGAGAAGGGAGGACGTGAATGTCAGAAACCAAAACGCGTATGCAATGAAAAACGCGAATGCAAGAAACCAAAACGCGTATGCAAGACATGAACATATACAAATGAAAATACAAAAACCAAATGAAAGTCTTACCAGGGCAAAACGCAAATCTTGCTGAAGAGATGAATGGTGAAAATCTTCCAAAACACGAATTTGCAAATGAGAGGCAATTCGTCCAGCAAGAGGAGAGGCAAAAGAAATAAAACATAAACAACAAAAGTGGCGAATTCATTCACTTAACTTGCAAATGAAAATTAAAAACCTAACTCAAGTCGTGCAATAAATTTAGGCACGAAAAGTGGCACGATTGACGAAAAACGCGAAATTGTGAAGAAACGTGCTAGAAGGAAAAAAAAAGTTAAGTGTCGAAAGAAAATGTAATGGCGCTAAAATTTAGCCTTACATTTTTTGGAAATTCACTGATGTAGGGGCGCTAAATTTTAGCCTTACATTTCCAGACTTAGCCAAATTTTTGATTTTCCTGGCAGCGCACTTTTTTTTACTTCTTCCAATTTGCAAAACGAACAGAAAACGTCGTGAAAGATCTCGTTTCGAAGGTCTTGGCGCGAACAAGGGGGAATGCTCGAATTGACTATTCGAGACTTGGGAACGCATTTCGAGGTGGCTTGAAAATCACTCCGTTATGCGTACTTGAACTTCACGAATCCTAGGAAACAGACAAGTTTCGTAGGGGGGTTATCCGTGGAACGAGCGCTGCTAGATTCCATGATAACAGTGCCCGAGCCCAAAAATTCTTGGGAACACTCCTATTCTCCATCATACAACGGGCCATCTTCATGATAGTATGGATTCGTCTCTCAATGATTCCATTTTGTTGTGGAGTATAGGGTGTTGTATACTATCGTTTAATGTCACATTTAGTACAAAATTCACTAAATTCTTCGGAACATAATTCACCTCCATTATCAGATTGAAGAGTGATGATGTAACAACTAGACTCTTTCTACTAATGACTTGAAGTTTTGAAATTCCTTAAACACATCTAATTTTAATTTCAAAAAATACACCCACATTTTCCTACTAAAGTCATCTACAAATAGAAGAAAATACCTGGCACCAGCGATTTTTTCCATGTTCATTTGTCCACAAATGTCTGCATGAACCAATTGTAGGACTCTCTCAGTTCTCCAAGCCTGCCTATCCTCAAATGGAGTTTGATGTTGCTTCCCTACTTGGCAAGCTTGGCAAACACCCTATATTTGTTGATGGATGTTAGGTAATTCATCTACCAAATTCTCTTGAGCTAATTGAGAGAGATAGGATACATTGAGGTGCCCATACCGTTGATGCCGAAGTATATTGATATTAGATGCACTCTTGGCTGTCAATGCACACTCTTTGACTTGTCGAATGCCAACTAATCTATACAATCCATGATCTTCTATCTTATTTGTCTCCTTGTCAACAATATAGCATTTATGTTTGCTAAAGATGACATCCAGATTCAGACAATGGTGCATAATTTGACTCACAAAGAGTAAATTAAGCTCCATTCCCAGTACATAATACACATTAAGAAAATTTAAAATATTCCCTCTAGAGGATATTTGCACATTACCTCTACTAACAACCATGTACTCCTCACCAGCATGGAAGATCATTGAATTAGAGCAAGCTGTGTACTCTATGAACCATTCTTTCTTGTGAGAGAAATGATGTGATGCTCATGAATCTATATACCATGTAGATGACTTAGATCAACTTGTTGGTCGTTTGCCATGAAAGCATAAAAGGCTGATTCCTTCTCAAAATGCAAAGCAACATGAGTCTTTTGCAAAGGCCCTCTCTAGTTGGATTTTTGTTCAGCCAACCTCTTTTTGCAACGCTACTTCATATGACCCATGTACCACAATAATGGCATGTGATGTTTTTTAGATTCTTGATAGTATCATCTTTAGTACCTTGTCCTTTCTTTTGTGACCATTTTCCTTTGCCCTTGTCTTTGGCTACAAATTCTTGTTCCACACTCTGTGTCTCACTACTAGTACCAAACTGTTTCTTCCATTTGTTTTGTTGTATGAGATTATTGCACAACTCTTCAAACTTCAAGTCAACATTGGTAGAGGTGATATTGAGTGTCTTAATAAAATTCTCATAAGCAAGTGGTAGGATTTTGAGCTGTAATCTCCCCTTTTCCTAGGTAGTCATCGGTTACTGAGGTTAGTCTATCACTTGGTCCCCGTGGACTAACACGATGGTTAGGGGGCCCCTTTGAGGGCGTTTGTGACTGGTCAATCAAGCATTTGTCCACAATTATTGTTTCCCACCTCAGTGTTTCTAGGGTTAGTGCTGTGTACCATCCAGAACATGATTTGGACACTTTGTCCATACTTACTATTTTTAGTAAGTCACAGGGTGGTCAGCGTCTTGGTTAGTTGGCAGTATTTCTATATCAGGAAAGTTGGTAGGTTCTCACCATGGATTTATCTTGGCATTTATAATGGTCCTGTGTATTAAGTTTAAATAACATTAATAATAAAGTTAAATTAAAATATTTAACTTTATAAGGAGTTATAAGGAGGTTTAAAATGATAATTTTTTATTATAAAGTTGGCGCCAATTGAAAGGAGATATAAGGCAGGAAATAATTTAAATAAAATAGTTTTAAGTTGCCAACTTGGACGTGGGAATTGGAGGGAGATATAAAAGCCAATTTGTGAGCTCATTTGCAAATTCATGTTTGGAGAAAATTGATAAGGGGTTTCGTTGGTTGGACTGGAAAGTCTGAAAAACTTGGCTTCATGAGGGAAAAAACCCTCATGAGGAACATTATGCTACAGGAGCGAAAGATCTCCCAAGGCTATTTGCTGATATCTCCATTCAGAGGTTATACATTACACATCAACGTATTCAGGAAAGGCTTCAATTTAGGGTTTGAAAGATTTATGAAGAAACTTGCATGTGTATTGATCATAATTTTAGTGTGAAGATATTTATAGAGGGTTTGATCCCTTTCAGATTTTGGGCTATTTTCAGGGATAGTCTGGCATCATTTGCAGAGGATGACTACATGAGTTATTTATCATTGTTTCTGTTGTTATTTATTTCTTACTTCTGATCCATTATTCTACCCATATCATTATAGCTGTTGGTCGAATGATATTCAGGAATCTACAGTGCTGCTACATGCATTGATCACATATTGGCTGTGACGTGAAGTTAGAAGGGTTTGTTATTGCATATCTTCCTAGACATCTGGTATACCTTCCTTAAGGTGGTGCGCCAGCCCTTATCTAGGCCATGGGTCTTGTTACAGTCCTAACGTGGCTCCTTTGCTATGGCCATGACATTTACTTCCTACCACAGACTGCAAACAAGAAGTGCATGGGAGTTTCCAGTGAGCAAATTGCTTGGGAAGAGGTATCAGGTGTTGGTTATGAAGCTGTGAGTCTTTGAGGAGAAGAGTTGGACATTGCCAAGCGTAAGCATACTTGTTGGGTGCGATTCAAAGTGGAGGGTCTGCTGCTACATAACCATCATTGCTGGCCGTGGCACTTCATAGTGAGTCACCATTCACATGTAAACCTGCAATAAATGGTATTTATCTATGCTGATGTGAGAATATTTGAGGTTATTACTGTCATTGCTCTTGCTTGAATTATAAACGTGGATCATTCTATGTAACATTTGCATGAAATGAATGGACTTCAAAACTGAAATAGTGCATGGCATAATAGTGTTTAATTGTTGAGTTAAATTTTATGTGATTTGCCAACTCTAAAATCATTGAAAGCAAACAGTCTTGCTAGCATGCCAATAGTTTGACAAAATGTCTCATATGTCAAACTCAGCGAAATTGCAAAAGATTTGTTCCAACTGGGTGGGACATTACATGAGCGTAATTATCACCATGTCTTCTTCTACAATCTTTTGATTGAAGGTTGCCAATTGATCATGGATGTCCTTGATTTTGAGTAAATGTTCTTGTAAGGATGCTTTCTCATCCATCATGATCGAAAAGAGAATATTCTTCAAAAAGAAGGCTTTGCCTTTATCTAAAATCTCATGATTTTTGCGCAAATGCTTCCAAATTTCTATGGAGGTCATACTCGTCTGAACCTCTAGAAGCATTTAATCAGTAATTGATAATCTTATCAACATGGCTGCTTTTATATCACGTTCATCAAACTTGCCCTGGTCTTTACCCCAACTGCTAGTTTGGTGTTGGTATCAAGGACGATCTTTTCTAGACATCTATACTCAAAGATTGTGAGCATCTATTGCTTCTAGGTGTTGTGATTTTTGCAAGTAAAATGTTGGTTGCCTTCCAACATGATGTTGGGTAAAGAGGCCATCTTCGCTCTCGCAATTGGTAATCACAAAATAACCTTGAAAAATTCCGTAGAACACTAGTGTGCAAATATTGAATTTTTTTTTCTTATAAAAAAAAGTAAAATACTTGAAATTATTTGTTTTCGGGACAAACCCTAGACAGCAAACAACACTGATGATTTTTGTCCAAAATTTGTCAAAAAAATTGCAAATCTCATGCTCTAGCCACAGATTTAAAAATATTAAAAACAAAACTGTTGACTAGAAAACCCACAGTTTTAATAGGTGCAATTTTATTTAAAAATTGCCAAAAATTAAACAGGTTCGATTTTGCCTTTTTTGTCATAGCAAAAATCTGTGATCTGCCATTAGAAATCTTGATTTTCGTGAAAAACTAGTTTGCAATTTTCAAAAACACAAAAAACCATGATTTTTGACCAAAAACTCCATGCCATTTTGTAGAATAAGGGCAATTCATTTTGGCATCTTATGGAAAATTATCTTTTGGAAGAAATTGGAGTTGGAGAGCTTAGCTTTCTGGGAATTGGAGGACGAAAATCCTCAAGTTTAGGTTCAGAGGTTTAGACGAAACCCAGATCTTATAGGCAGATTCAAACAAGATTTGCATTTGGGCTTCAAGGATCGATTTGTGGAAATTGGTGAAGTCTCCTTTGGAGACCAATTTCAGAGATAAATATTGGGTTATATACTGAGAAAAGTTTTACAGGTGAAATCTATTCTTCATTCACAAATTTCGAAGACAAAATTTCAGGTACTTTTGCAAGGTTTCAGTTTGATAGATGCACAAGAATTCAATGAATGTAATATGCAAATGAAGCTATTAAAATAACGTATTTGATGTATTGAGGAATAAAGTCTGGTTTCATATTTGCCGAGGGTTTCAGGATTCATTAATAATTATTATTTCAGTAGTCTGGCTGTACCCTGTCATTATCTGTGATAGGTTATTTTCATCGCTTGTGGTGATTGCATATTACAGCTCTTTTCATATTACAAACCCTTCCTTATATATATATTCACTCGGAGCTGGGTATAATTTATATTATATTTATTGGCATGGTCGATGATAATATAGCTGTCACCTTCATTGGGCATTGCATAGCCAAATCATAGCCTTCATAATAGCAGTGACAGACTTATGTGGGAATCACAGGTTAAAAGACTCCTTTGAATATTCATTTCCACGCAGTCAAAAGTAAAGGTGATAATAGTGCCAAACAAGGGATGACGTGGAAGGAAGCAGCAGGAAGTTTAAAATAGTTGAAGCATTCAAGCATATTAAAATCGTCATTCTCCCAAGCGACATATGTAGTTTGGCGCCACCATTGCAAAAGGGTAGTCGATAGCATTGGTAAGTTCAAAATTGCTAAGGAAGGAGTCCATGTTGCCATTTCATATTTTACCATCGAATGTCATTGGGAGGGAGTCGTGGCTTATTAGTTGCTGTATCATTTCTTATGTGTATCACTTATCTTGGAGGAAGTTATGATTATATTGAAGGAGCCGTCCCATATTTGCTATCAAGGAGAAAGATTCATAATAATCACTGGTGTTTGAAAAGTGTTAATTCTAGATTTCCATCTGGCAAAGTTCATTGACAAATACAAGGCATTTATAATATTTGTGCACAGTCTGAAGATTAATACATTATGGCTGGGCACTATACATAAGCTATTGGGTCATTCCAGCATTGAAATATACAGTCAGGGGTTGATATTATCATGTGCAGAGTTGAACTCAATCAAAGAGTTGACTAACGCACAGGTCAACTTATGTTCTGAAATAAATTAACTGAGCTTTGTAATGATGGATAGTATTTCAATATCGTATCTGCAAATAAATAATATTATATTCTGAGTGAATATTTGGAATTAATAGAGATGTTTTAAAAATATTTGTAATTCTTGAAAAGTGGGAAATCCTGATTTTGTATTAGTTCATTCATGCTATTGAGATTCTGGAAATTAAGAATAAGCACAGTGATAGGATATTGGTTGACAAATGCTTGCATTGTTAAACCAATAGAGTTAAATCGAAAAAAAACTTCACAGCAGGGGTAAGGGTCATTACACAATAGCTAGATTTGGCCATTTTGTTATAGCTTACACTTTTGTTAGGTCAATGCATATTTCTCCATCTCCAACCACATGTCAAAGATAGACCAGTGTTTGTTGTGCAAACTCACACTTCTCTTCATTCAATAATAGCATGTTCTCCCTTTAGACTTACAAGAAGTCAAAAACATTCTCTAGATGCTCTATGTGCTCCTCATATATTCAATTGAAAACCAAAATGTTATCCAAGCAAACTATAACACAATCATCAATAAGTGGTCTCAATACTTCATTCATGAACCTCATGAAAGTTGCAGGTGTATTGCACAGCCTGAATGCAAGTAATGGCCACTCAAAGAGAGCCTGTCTAGTCTTGAATGCTTCAACTTGATGGTAACCAGACTTGAGATCCAACTTTGTGAAATATCTAGATGCCGCAGTTGATCCAAAATATCATCAATCTGAGGTAGTAGATACCTATTATTCACGGTTATCTTGTTTAATGCTCTATAGTCTATGTATTTGCACCATGTCCCATCTTTTTTTAGTACCACCACTATGGGAGAACCATGTGAATAGTTGCGAGTTCTGATTACTCCATGTTCTATCAACAGTTTCAGCTGATCCTTAATCTCGTTAGCCTCCACTATGCTTTGATGGTATAGGCTTATGTTAGGAAATGGACAATCGAGTAGCAATTGGATTTCATTGTCAATTGCCCTATAGGTGGCCGCAGCCCTTTTGATTACTCAAAGAACTCACCGAACTGACATATGATCTGATCTGCACCCTTTTGTCATTTTGCTGGTGTGCAGCCCATGAATGGTTTTTAATTCAGCCTCTTGCTCTTTGTGCTTACCCCACAACATGAGCAATGCAAACTTGTAACTAGCATTGCTCAAATGCTAGCTTGCACTGCAGTTGCCATGGAAATTTTGAATTTTCCCTCATAAGACTTGACCATGTATTCTTGACCTCCTTTGACCAGCCTATACTTGTTTTTCTTTCTATAGAATATAGCATCTCTCTAATAGAGATAAGGGCTTCCAAACACTGCTCCACAAACATCTAATAGAATCACATTAACAAACACCTCATCCTTGAAGTCCATGGTGAGTCCAAACTTTATCACTGGGTATTGATTAAGATTTGAACACCTTGTTTTAGGCAATCCAATGAATGTAGACTTGGGTCCCTCCTAGTTTGTAAACTGAGCTCATAGTTTGAGACGTCAAGTTTGCTTGAAGTTGAGAACAAGTGTCAAATAAAGCATTTTCCCTTGAGCTGTAGCTTTATGTGAAAGAGTTTGGTCATCTCATTCTCATCTTGAGCATCATTTTTACCCATGCATGTGGCTTTCCTAATAGTAGCGCATGACAAATGATCATCTACATCAGAGGTACACTCAATCATCTTCACCTTCTTGCTACAAGATGCATTCATGTTCTTATCAGACATCTTGTGTCCTTTGTCACAAGGTTCATGCAAACGTTTCTCTTTGTCCTTGGTCTTCATGGTGGTGTTGACACTCTTTTTGCCCTTCCACTTGCCCTTTCCTTTGCTTGAGTATCCACCTTGCTGTTTTTATTTCTTAACTTTATTTTTTACTGAAAAGGAGAGTGTTTCTTCTTGGCCTTCTCATTATAGTGGGATTGTGCACATGCTTCATCAATATTTTGAGATTTTTCTGTTTAAACAACACTTCTGAAGTGACTGAACAGCTCTCCTATGTAGTTCATCAACACCTCTCCATCTGTTGCATCCTTGCCAAAGTGTATCGCTTTCTTGTGGAACTCACTTGTATATTCTTGGACACTTTGGCCTTGCCTTTGAGTGCCATTGTATTGACTTCTCCTCATAGTATATGGAGTATTTTTTTTTTCTTCAACAAATCTTTGAAATCCTCCCATTGGAGATTGGTGGAACTCTTCTCAATTGGAAAGAAGTGGCATGAGTTTTGTACCAAGTGAGTGTATGACTAGAGAGTTTCAAACATGCAAAGGAGATTTTCTGTTGCGAGTAAATCTTGGGCAAACTAAAAGAGCTCCAATTGTGCTATCCGTTGGTCCAATATCTCGGTATTAACCTCATCAACAAAAGGCTGTATATTAATTTTTTCCATCTGCCTTTAAAAGGGCATGTTTCCACCCCAAGATCTCTTTCCTTGTTCAAAATTAGTCTTCTTGGGTGGCTCCTTTTGTTCATGTTCCCTTTCTATACGCACCTTTTGGGTTATGGCTTGAAGAATGCTCTCTAGCATGTCTATTTTGCCCATTGACCTAGAGATTCTTGAAACATCTTTTTCCAGCCTCCTAAATCTCTCTTTACCATCATCCACATCTCTATCACCTTCTCTAGCCATTCTTTTTCGTGCAATATTCCATTCCTTGTACCAATTTTAGGCTCAAATGAACTTGAATCATCACTTCCTCTCTCTGTTGTTGGTACGCCCCTAGGATCTTGGTCCCATACCAAACCAGTCCCACAATGGGAGCAGCCTAGGTTCACCTAGGTGGACCCAAGGGCCGTCCAAAGAAAACAAAAAAAAATCATTTTTATAAATAAAAAATTGCCAATACCAAATTTTGTCTATAAGTGATAAAATTGTGAAAATGGTGTATGCCATGAAGGTTTGTGTGGTTTCAAAGGTCTCAATTCGCCTAGTGATGTTTCCCCTTGACCCTGCTAGGCGCGTTGCCTCCAAAGCCCCTCAACCCCATTGGGGTCTCCACTCCCAAACCCCCACTAGTTATTGGGATATCTTTTCACATAAGAAACTTGATTACAATGAGGGGGTGAGGAGGAATTGGGACCTAACTCTCAAGTGTTCTGATTTAGATGTTATTATTGCACAACTTGCCAAAAATCTCTTTAGGTAAGGCATGTTCTACATGTGAGATGGCTAGTGGAAGTGGCATTGTAACTCATTTTTGGTTCAAATGAAATTGAGCCAAATGTTGAATTTGATGCCCTTAATGAAGAGCAATATGAAGATTATTGAATATTGATTGTAATTTTCATTGTATATTCACATTTGACAAGTCACTGAATTATGAATTTATGAGTTTTCTTTTTTGTAAATTATGAGGTATTTAAATATTTTGTTTATTGACAATTATGAATATCATTGTTTTTATATTTTATAATTTTTTTTTTAATATATATATCTCTATAATTATAATACAACCCTACCTAGCTGTACTATATCCCAAGATTTTTTCCATACCGGTGTACTCGAAACCTATACCCATACCCAACCCAGTACTAGAATTGGCAACTTAGCTTCCTCTTGATCTACTAATGAGCACAACCATGGAATTAACGACAAAATGTCGAACTCCAACAAAATCAAGTAATTCTAATCTGCTTTGATGCAACTTAATTCGTCAATTGAGAGAGATTTCCTAACAGCTCATCAACAATTGATTTCTGGCTTGCAGCTTCTCTCAAACACCTCAAACATGACAGTCATTGTATAAATGACTATTAACAATAATCCTACTTCATTTGAAGTATTGTAAACATAAGGGAGCATATGCAAAACATTGATGACATAAAAGAGAATACATGCAATGATTGATACAACACAAGTTACCTTGGAGAAATCTTGAAAAGCGAAAAAATTTAGCAAGAGTAAGCAATTTACTCCTTAGTCCACTATAATTCAATCATAGACACATTTTAGTAAGTTGACATGATGCCAACACAAGCTTGTCAACATGGCAACATCATATCATCTAAGCTCAAAACCCTACAATGGTTTTTGCAACCTCAGAACCTTGTTCTACAATTCTCAAAATTTGCAAATTAAACATACATTGAGGAAAAACAAGAGAGGTAACCCTTGTGCAAGGTGTATAATATATTATGTAGATCTTCAATGTTTCTAGAGGCACCAAAAAGCATTTTAACCATATTTGGGAGGTGAAATGTAAGATTTTGTCCCTTCATATTCCATGCTTTGCCCATGTGGTGATGAAAATCATGTCATCTAAGCTCAAAACCCTATAGTGGTTTTTGCAACCTCAAAATCTTGTTCTACAATTCTCAAAATTTGCAAATTAAACATACATTGAGGAAAAACAAGAGAGGTAACCCTTGCACAAGGTGTAGAATATATTATGTAGATCTTCAATGTTTCTAGAGGCAACAAAAAGCATTTTAACCATACTTGGGAGGTGAAATGTAAGATATTGTCCCTTCATATTCCATGCTTTTCCCATGTGGTGATGAAATTAGTGTTCCCACTAGGAGGCAATTCCAGAAAAGTTGTGGTAGGGATGGTTTTACCTCTTTTTGTAGGAGACGATTTTGCAATTGCTGTAATCGAAGACAAATTTGCTGCAGTTGTTGAATTTTTCCTCCCTATGGAAACCACCGATTTTGTCATAACAAAAATGAAAAAGCACTTCTACTACCTGTACAATTGTCCTTTGTCAATATTGAGATACTCCAAATCATCCCAAGGCCTCCTCTGAATTGTACACAAGCATTTTGTCTACTGCAAATGTTGAACATTGATCTCCTTTGTTGGTAGGTTCTGAAATGGCTCATTGATTGGATTTGGATGCACTTAGCCAACTGATAGAACAATGACTTGTTTTGTGGATCATTTATGTTTCTTCTTAGGTATTTGGAAGCCATTTTCATTCATCTTTTCCTAATTCTTGGATAAGTTTTACATCTTTGATTTATTGCAACAAACATTTTAATGCAAGATCGCCATAATTATGATCCATTTTATACCTAAAATTGTAGTTGCTAGGAAACTATAGTATATGAACAAGGATCACGTCCTTGATCTGATACCTCGATTTTTGGTGACTGCATTTTTATATAATATAGCTGTACCCTTATTTGTTTAACTTGCTCATCCTAATTAGAATGGCATCCCCTTCCTCGTGTTGATAGCCGTGTCCCCATGTTTTGAGTAAGTATGTCTAAAAGGGGCAGGCTTTCATACTTGGTCAAGTTGGGGATGACAAAATCTTTTGAGGAGTCTAGGCAATCTTGAAAGATTTTGAAGACTTTGAAAACCAACTTCATTTGTTCATTCCAAAAAGGAAGGACGCAAGGAAGCTGGTCAATTTTAGACCCGTTTCTTTAGGTAGCCATGTTTTGAAGGAATAGACAATGATTTCATCACTGTTGGGACTTGGTCAAGTTGGGGACGACAAAGGATTTCAAGATGTCTAGGCAATCTTGAAAGATTTTGAAGTATTTGAACATCAATTTCATTCTTCTTGTTCCAAAAAGGAAGGATGCAAGGAAGTTATTCATTTTTTGACCTATCTTTCTTTGCAACATGATTTATAAGATAATCTAAAGTTTATGGTAATAGATTCAAACCTCTCTTAATCCACATTATCTTTCTAAGGCAAGGAAGATTTGAGAAAGGCAGACAAATTCTAGCTGGGGTAACTATTGCTGATGGGATCATCCTTTTATTGGGTTTCAATAGGAGGAAATGAATGCTGTTAAAATTGGAAATCACCAAGGCATATGACAAGGTGAGCTGGAACTTCTGGGATCAAATTCTTTCACTTTGGGTTCTATAAGGACTGCTGTGATTTGGTAGAGGAATAACATGCAACTTTTGTGTTTCCAGGCTACAGTATTGCTTGATGGCTTTACCCATGGTTTTGTAGTCCTCCTAATGTATTCAACAAGAGGATCCTCCATTATACTATCTATATATCATCCTTGCAGATGCTCGGGGCATGATCTTGTTTTTCAACTTGACTTCTTTTGATTATCTGCTGAAGTTCAGATTCAGTATTTGATCTCAACTGCCTACCACAACCTCTTAATGTACTATGACTTGGATATGATAATGTATTCATACATATTAGCATAGTAAGAGAGACGTCAATTAAAAAGAGGCACAAATGAGAGTCAAGTTTATTGACAAGACAAAATGATATAATTTGATGTTTGTTATGTAACCAGCTGGTGGTTATACCTACTTTAACTTAACAAATAATATCCTTTGTTTATAACCTCGTGGTTTTTTTAACTATTAACTATTACAACCTCAATGTAGACAGACCATAAAGCTAAATGGATATTAATATTCTAATTATTAATACTGGGAATCCTGTAGTGGGTGGAATGTTTTCAGTTGTTTTGCAGTTTGCACGTTGCATTCTATTCTCTTGTTATTTTTGTAGTGTTTGCAGCTCTAGATGGAAGCAATGAAATTTTGTACTGTACTTGAAATATGTTTTGTCCATACCCTAATTTAGATAAATTAGTAGGGTGGAAGGCTATCCTCACAGGCTTATCTGTTCTGCTTCTTTGGTAACATGGCAACTGTATCCCATGAGACATTCATGTCCTTACTTTCCTCAAAGCCACCTCATAGTGTAAGAAGATGGACAATTGCGTAAAAAACTCCACAATTTGTAACCTAGTTTGCAAATTTAGGTGAAAAAAGATGATACTTTTGACTGTTTATTAATTATTTGTCATACATACAGATGCAATACTGATATTAAGTTGCTGTCTTTTCTTGTTATACTTTCATGGCAAGGGGCACTTGTTCATCGTCTTTGGTTTGCTTATTTAAATGTTAACAGGCTATTTTGACCCAAAAATTGTTATAGATGGTTGTACCCTCTTCTGCTCATGACCATTTTCCCCCATTCTGAAAGAGATGTTTTTTTTGTGATTATATTGCATACTTTTTTGCTGGACTTCTTCTCAAGAAAAGGTCATCCAATTTGTTAGTTTCGACATATGAGTAATTCTCTTTGTTGTACAATCCTATTCACTTGCAAAGTTATGTAGACAAAGATGATACTTTTGTTGACATGACTGCACTTGTAAAGCTTCTTGTCTTTAAGTTGGGAATTATTTTATGATATTCTACAAGGCAAGGAGCCTTTGATTTACTTTAAAATGTTAATATCTTACTTCAGCTCAAACTGTGATATGGATAATTGAATCGTCTTTTTAGTCATTTTTAAAATTTCCCTATTTTCTGGGAGAAAACTCTTTTATGCATTGCATACATTTTTGTGAGTTGTCCATTTCTAAAAGAAGACCATAAAACGTGTGACTTTTTCTGTGTTACTCGCAAGGCTTCTAGAGTCCAGATCATGCATGCTCAGCCATTGGATTCCATAACATATGGAAAAATACAAGAATGCTCATGATGGTATCGAAACATTGAGAGCTTATAATTTGAAGCCCGACTGTACCCCACTTGGTTTATGTTTGTAGTGTCGGAGATAGTTCATGTGTAGATACAGAGAATTACACATTTTTTGAAGGATTTTTCTTGACACAGGCATAGATTTTTTCATCTCAGGTCTTTCTTGCATGTTCGAGAAATCTATTCCTTATATAAGATTTCAATAAATTATATAAGAGATTTTCATTACATCTTGGTCTTTTTGTCTTGGTAGATATCGGTTGAGGATAATGGCCATCTTTAACATGTTGTGGGATAAGCATAGAACACATTCTTAATATTAACAAACATGGTTCATGCTCGAATGCAACTCCATAATCATAAGGCCATAACCCCACCATAGTTATGGACTACCTTTTTGCATGGCCGGGATTCAAACATGGGTCATCTCCTTATGAGTTTTCTCATTCCCCATTACCATTATGGTACTATTTCTTATGACTGTCTTGATTGTTTGGCTGTGAGCTCTGCAAGTTTTTCTTTTGCCAATTACTTTTTAAAATTCTGGACACACTGCCCTCCCAGACAGGTGTTTTCTTGGTACAGTTCAGATATGTCAGCAAGACAGTCAGGGTGTGTGTCCCGATAAGGCTCAAGTTCAGTAAAAGAATATAGCTGATATAGTCTCAATAAAGAACCTGAGTTTTAATCTGCAAAACATTGAAAAACGATAAGATTCAGAAATGAATAAGAAACATCTTTACCTCATTTGGAGACAGGTGAGGCAGCTCTCTTCTTACATACACTATGCATTGTTGATTCATTTTTGCAAGGATTTTTTATTTTAAAATTTTATTTGAATTGTATGTTTATGATAGCTTTTTTCCCATATATATTAATTTATATATTTCATTATTCATATACCACATTCCAGTTTTATTATATCCAGGGCTGTATCAGATTTTGTACCCATATCTGTGTCCATGTCTACTAGATGGAAAGGCTTTGTGAGTTCATACTAGAGCAAAGAAGACTCTGAGGTACCACACTACCTGTTTGGATACAGTCAAGAAAACTTCCAACAAAACACTTAGATTACTGTAAAAATCTTCTCTGTTTTCATAAATCTTTATTTTTCAGAATATACTTTTTTTGTAAACTCACATTCATTATGAATAAGGATTCAAAGCATGCAGAAATGTTGTAATAACTCAATTAATTTTTCATTCTTGAGTTGTAAATATAGAGTAATGGTGATTTTAATCTTAATTTTCTTCTTGCAATGCTGAAACAGTGATATTTGAGCCATACTCATGTAGTTTTTTGTTCTATCATTAACATGAACACTTTTCCATTTTGAACACATTTACAAAATATCTGGTGCTTCCTGTTGTCAGAAACTGTGTTTAATAGAGATACTATTACTGTTTTTACTTTTCAGGGTCGTTGCTGATGTCAGCTTCTCAGGCAATCGCCATGCGTTCAATCTAGGTAGGTTCAAGATTAATTTGATAAGTTGACTTGTAACTCTAGCTATTGTTCTTAATATTCTTTTCACAGTTAAGTTCAAAATAGATTGGAATTTTGTTCCTTCAGCTATATAAAAAAGATTAAAAGGATAGAAATGAAATTTAAAAGAAAAGAAATATATACAGAGAAAAATAGGTAAAGGTTCTGAGCAGAATGAATGTATATTGAGAATAGAACAGAAACATGTTTTTTTCTTTGCATTAGATGTTCAAATGGATTAAAATTCCAGTAATTAGTAAGTTGATTGTGTAGGTCATGTGCTAAGACTATTACACTTTTGGCTTTGTGAATGTCAGCTTTTCAGAAACTAGGATTGGACTGTGCAAATTGGACACGTCCAGTTTATATGGACCTACTAAGGTGTGGCATCCGAATATTTTATCATCCTCAACATGTTCCTTTCTGACTTGCTTTTGGATACTATTATATATCTATCGAATTTAGTTTTCTGGGATGATTTGAATTCAAGTATGCTTATAAATTTTTAATCTTGGTTATATTAACTGCTCAATTGTATGTGAAAGTCAAATTCAAGGCCTTTGTCCATTTTAAGGGGTTTGTTTCATTTATTTTTTAAGATAGATATCAAATTTCTGTTTTTTAATTGTTTTTATATTGTTTATTTTGACATATTTCTGAGAAATACTAGGAATGTGGAATCCATTTGAGGTAGATAGCAGGTTGCTAAGTATTGTCTCATTGCAGTTTCCTCTGGATTTTTGCAGGAAAGCAGGTGGAGATGATGAAAGGATGCTGTTTTTATTTTTCGAAAGGGTATGCCTTTCTCTGAACTCCATTTTCTGTACTTTCCTTGTGTTGCATTTAATAACTATGCAAAGATACTTGAAGTTTCAGCACACTATATTATTAATTGCGAGTATATTTACTATTTTCCCAAGGGTTTATTAATTATTAGCCTAAATTTTATTACCCCAGCAAAATAAGATATGGTTGCATTGAATCTAGATAAATTTATTAAGTAGCTGACATTTTATTTTGACCCTTTGGACTTTGGTTCTGAGCACATAACATATTGACCTTCTAAATCAGGGATTTATTTTGTATATCAATTCAAGTTTTTAAAATAATATTACTTCTTTTTTTTGAGACTATTATCAGAATGTCAAAAATCATCTGTGATGCTTACCCACAGCCTAGAGGTGGCACACATAAAAGCTACTTTTTTTTTTAATGCAGAGTAAATACAAAATTTATAATACCCTAATGGAGTTGATATCAAATAAAAGCTAGATATCCATTCCAAATATCAGCAAACACCTCCCCACCCAACACATAAATAGTGGCAAAACTGCCACATGTTCTACTGCAAGCCTAAGTTACTGATTCTTCCCTAGCAGAGCCCGGGTACGATACGGTACAATACAGGTCATGATTCGGATTCGATACGATACAAATTCGTCCAGGGTTCAATTTTCAGCCTGCAGATATGTCCAGGGTACAAAAAGTGCTCTGTGGATACGCCCAGGCCGAATCCAAAACGAACTTGGGCCGAATTCGACCACGTGAGCACCTAGGCCGTGGAAAAAGTGGCTTTTTTTGGAATTTTTTTTTTTTTTTTTGACTTAAAGTTGACTTCTAAATAATAAAATATTCATTCCAACCCTAATCTTTGCCTCCAAACACATCAAATAGGTAATAGGTAAAAACACTCTCATTTAACAATTTGTGAATGAAAAACAAGTTTTTTTGCCTCCATTGCTGAACTTTCTCTTTTGCTTGCACAAGCTTGAATAGACTTGAAGGCTGATCGTTGGTTGTTCAAAATTTATTGTTGTGCTATTCCTAAGCACTTGCAAGTGTCCGTTTGTTGCCAAGAAGATTGTAGAGCAAGATTTGTTCAAAAGAGGTAGGTTTCTTTGAAGTTTTTTTATTTTTTTCTTACATTTTTTTTAACAAATGAACTATTTTGTTTAGTTCTCATTCTTTTAATTTTTTGTTTCAAATTTTAATACCAAAATTATTTCAATTTGTTGTGCATCAGGCATTACATTGGCATCCGCTTCTAACTCCTCAGATCAATCTTGTTTCAAAATAAACCCAACCTCTCCCCTTTGGAAATATGTAGAAATGGTTCAACAATGTCCAGGTGGTGGAGTATATGTTTGTATTTGTAGTCATTGCAAAGTTTGATATATGAGCTCATACAGTCGAGTGAAAGGACACTTGTGTAAGATCCCTGAACTAGGCATCAAACCTTGTCCAGGACCTTTAGAAGCTGATGGCAAAGGCCTTCCAGATGACATAGTGTTGAAATATATTGCTGAGTAAGAAAAACAGACCAAAAAGCAACCAATCTTAAAACAAACCATCCTTTGAAGAAAGGATCTCGATCCATGAAACCCCCTACACTGCCTTCTTATTTTCCACCTATAGAAAGCCATTCATTTATGGGCATCCCTCAAGAGCAAATCGTGCCCTCTTCAAATAAAAGATTTAAGGGACTGTTGGAAGCTTCATTTCAGAATGAGGCAAGAGAGATTGCTGATCAAGACATAGCAAGATGTGTCTATGCCAATGGATTGGCATTCAACGTTGTTCGTTCGCCATATTGGCAAAAAATGGTGAAATCTATTAATGAGGCTCCAAAGGGGTATAAGGGCCCAGGTTTTGAGAAGGTGCATTGTACCTTATTGGAGAAAGAGGTGAAACATGTAGTAGACTCTTTGAAGCCCATAAGGGATTCATGGATTGAAACAGGGGTGACCATTGCTTTTGATGGATGGAAAGATGCAAAAAAATTGCCCATTGATCAATGTTATTGCCGTGTCCCCTAAAGGGGCAATATTTTTGAGAGTAGTGGATTGTGAAGGAAAGGTGAAGGATGGTCCATTTATTGCTAACATCCTTTGCCAAGCTATTGAAGAAGTGGGCCATCAAAATGTTGTGCAAGTTGTAACCGACAATGCCAAAAATTGTAGGGCTGCTGGGTTATTGGTTGAGGAGAAGTATCCACACATTTTTTGGACGCCTTGTGCTGTCCACTCCCTCAATCTAATGCTACAAAAAATTAGATCCAAAATTGAGTGGATCAAACAGGTGTATGCTAAGGGCGAAGACATCCAAATGTTTGTCACCACCCACCATATGACACAAGGAATATTTAGACAATTCTCAAAATTGGAGTTGTTGAAGGTAAGTTAATTCTCAATATTTTTAAATTTTAAATTTTCTTTTAATTTTAAATTTTAATTTTGTAAATTTAAATTATATTTTAATTTTCAAATAGGTTGCCAAGACCTGTTTTACCTCCAATACTATTGTGTTGAGATGACTTATAAAGGTTCGTGAGGCACTCTGTGCCATGGTAATCAGCCCTAATTGGTCCATATGGAGGCAATCTAGCAGTGAAAGGGAAAATAGGGTCAAGCAAAGGATCCTAGATGATAGTTGGTGGGATCGTGTTGAGTATCTCGTCAATTTCACCTTGCCCATGTTGAGCATGATCCATTACACTGACATGGATAGACCTTGTTTGGGCGAAGTATATGATGGTATCGACTCAATGATTGAGAAGATGAAATCCATCATCAATGCAAAAGAGGAAGATCTTGAAGAAAAGTTCTTCAAAGAGCTACAGGAGATCATTGTTGATAGATGGAACAAAATGACCACTCTGTTGCATCTTCTCGCTTTTGCATTGAGTCCCAAATATTATAGTGCTGAGATACTTTTTGTTTCATCAAGAGTTGCTCCATATAGGGATGCTGAAGTGGCTCAAGGGTACAAGGCAGCACTTCGTAGACTCTTCATTGATTGTGACCAATGTGATCGAGTGAGGGCTGAGTTCATGGCTTTTGCATGCTCCGGTAGTGTTGATTAGAATCTTGATGCTCTTTGAGACAAGTAGAGGGTGGATGCTCATAGTTGGTGGTACTTCCATGGGCAAGAATACAGGTACCTCCAACCTATTGCAATAAATTTTTTATCCCAAGTAAGTTTTATATTTTGTAATTTTAATTTTAATTTATATTAATTAATAATTTTGTTTAGTTAAATTTTGTAACCTCTTATCTATTTAATTTGGTCTTAATAGGTTGCTAGTTCATCTTCTTCTGCGAGGAATTGGAGTACATACTCCTTCATCCACTCAATAAAACGCAATAGGCTACATTCAAAAAAGGCAGAGGACTTGGTGTATGTGCATTCAAACTTGCGCCTCTTTACACACAAGCAAAGTTCCTACAAAGGAGACACAAGGAGGTGGGATATTGAGCCAGAGCAACTTGACTTGGATGCTTCCACAAGTCACTTAGCTGCACTTGATATTGATGATGACTATCAGCCTGAAGCAACTACTGAGCATGAGAGTGGTAGTGTCAGTGCTAGTGGCAGTGCTTGTGCGAGTGCCACTGATGCTATTTGTGGTTCTACACAAAATGTAGCATCTAATGATGCTGATGATGCTTCTTTTTTTGATGATCCATATGATTTAGATTGATCAATGATCAATAATTATTAATGGCTGATTGTAAACACTTGACATTTTTATGTTTGAAGTTTGAACTTTAATTCATAATTCTATATCATGACATTTGAGTATAAAGTGGTGGCGTATTTTTGCTATGTTATTTGACTATTAATATGGTGGTGTATTCTGAACTTAATTTCTGCTGCAAATATGCATATATTTCTGATTTTTATATGTTTTTTGTATTAACGTACCCAAAACGTACCCAACTCCCAAAAATATTTTGACTGAATCCTGTACCGGATTCTCGTACCCATACCTGAATCCAAAAATGAATTGGTAACTTAGCTGCAAGCCAAGTGACCACTAGAGCTATTATCCATCCAACATTCATGGTAGACTGTTTAGCTGGAACTTGAGGTGAACAAAGCACACGTTGATATTATCACAGCAATATACCATATTATTATTCATCTTTGGGTCTATAGGGGGGCTACCATTACCATTACCACTGCTGAAGCCACCATTGTTACCTGCATTGGGAGTGGTAAAATGGATTCCTCTAGTGGAAGGTTTATTGTTCAACATGTGCACCTCTTCTTCAACTGGTTGCAGCTAGCACAATTTACAGCTATATCTGCTGCAATAAGCATTGGTTCTATTAACTAACTGCACTGCATATCATGATTTGCATGCAGTCAACTTGTTTTAGCATCCATTCATTGTTTAAAAACATGCATTCTTAATTGTGGATTATATGTCACATGATGATAGAAAGACATAGAAAGACTATTCTTAGCTCTAGACCATGGTTCTGGGGGGTTTACAATTTAAGCCTTAAAACATGGTATTCATCCTTTGATCTTCTTAAGGATTCCTTCTCCATTGCATGTATTTGGGTACATCATCCTTACATATTATTACAATATTGCTGTACTTTCTGCTTTAAGAATATTGGAAATTTCTTAAGCAATTTCTTGGATATCGTTCAAGAGATGGTGGAACATTCTCACTCTACTTACACATTTGTGTGGAAATTGATTTGAATAAAGGGTTGCCTGAAATTATTTTTTGAAAGGATGGAAGATCTTGGGTGCAAAAATTGGATTATGTCAATATTCCCTTTCACTGCAGCTTTCGTTTTGTTTGTGGGCATTTGGGTTCTCCTTGTGCTAAGAAGAGTTCTTTTCCTCTATAGGATTTCAAGAAGAAGCTCTCTTCACAGCCTACTTAAGTGAAAAGGGCTAAACCTTGGCATCCCTTTATTTTCCCAAGACAAGTGATTGAAGCATCTGAGGATGCAGAGCAGGTTTCAGAATTGATTTTTGACTCTTGAGTAATTCTCCAGCTAAGGCAGTGGGAGATGAGGTTTCTAATTTAACAGATTGTGTTGATCCCAAAGGGAAGGTTTGGATCAGTTTCTGTCTCAAACTTTGTAACAAGATCCTTTTGTTATTTCCTCACTGGTTACAAAGAATCCTTCAATGATGGAGGCTCCAGAGGTTGATTTGATCCATAACATGAATGCTGTTCTGGATACTGGATTGCAAGGTTTGCAATCCCCTAAGCTTGAATGATAGAGGTGAAAAAACAACAAGGAACATTTACCAAGCAAGACTGCTCATCAGATGAATCTACAATCTTCCAAGAACTTGAGAAAGAATTCACCCAGGCATTGAGGCTTTTAAGTTTGGATAGTTTTAAGTGTGATGATACTCTTTTTTAAGATTCAAATGAGCCGAAAGGCTACTTGAATTTGACGCTGAAGGCCATTTTTTTGGTGGGTCTTGGGTTCCTCACTCAAGTCACTACTATCAATATGTATATATGTATGTATCAAGATCAAATGCCAAAGGAATGATGCAGTTATAAGTTACCTTAATCATTTTTCCACACCTCAAGATGGTGCATTTTTTAGGAAATTTAACTTCAAAACTAATCTGCACATTGTAATCAAGTAACACACTTTCATGTAGTAATTGAACTCCACTTCAATTCAATTTTGCCACCCATAACCAGTATATTGTTGAAAGGATTGACAGTTATAAGTTTCTCCCGATAATATTTCCACACCTCTGAGCAACACGTTGAAGCAAAATTGACCTTAAGTTAGTCTGCTCAATTATAGTTGAGAAAAGCACTCAAAGTAGTTAGGTTAGCAAATATGTTTTCATTTAACTCGATCCTGTGGCCTCCACCTAAGAATTGATTAGATAGTACCTTTTCTTTGAAACAATGGATAAATATACATGTATGGTTTTATAATGGTTGGGAGGTGTTATGGGTTTGATTAAGCTTATTTGAAACCTTTCTTATATTTTTTCTGGAGATTTGAAAACATCACAGGCAATAATTTTTTAATTGATCTGCCCAAAAGAAGTAAATATGTGGATGAGTATTCATCTAGATGATAGTTTCTAGCAACTTGTTTTTGCAACATTTCTGAAGTATTCTTGCAAGCATTTTGCATCGGAGTACTATAACCTAAATTTCAAAATTGAAAGCTTTTTCCTATCAAGGATATTAATGAGGCTTTCCAAAGAATTTGATTATTGAAATGCCAATTAGTAATTTGACAACAATTTTTTAAATGGATTTGTTAAAAGTTATTCATATTTTGGACAACATTTTGTGGTCCTACAAGCCTCCACAAGGATGAGTGCATTAATTGTGACAAAAATTTCCATAGTCTAGTTATAGATAAAAGAAGATAATATTTCTGTGAATCGAGCCACAATGAAGTACCTAGGGTGATTAAAGTGAACTTAACAATGGTAACTTAGACATTGGTTCACCAAAAGTACCCTTAGTAGCGTTAGTTGGTCATTCACATTCAAATATGATAATAGTCAAAAGAGAAATTAAGGCATGATATGAGTTGTGAGCCTAGAAAGTACACATAATTTTATTGATTTAATGATGTTACAGTAATTGGAATTATTTATGTATCAAAAATTGAATTTCAAAATTAGTGTAGGTAATGATAATTCAAGTGCTACTTAGGACAATTTCACAAATTCAAATTGACTATAAAGGATTGTACACTTCAATTGTAGTGTATGCATTACTGCTGAGAGTATTTCCTGCCATCTTGAATGTGGAGCACACAGGAAATACTGAGAGGAGGGGTGGGGGTGAATCAGTATTTCAACTTTTTAAAACTTAAAACCATATAAATCAGAAATCAAAACATTAACAACAACATAAAACACCATGAACAAGATGAACACTAGGATTACGTGGAAAACCCTTTCGGGTTAAAAACCATGGCAAAATATTCCTTTTATTATCTTCAAAGGGCACCAATCCAGTTACACAAGTGAGCACCAACTCTCATTCGAAGCTTCAACTCCGAACCGACTGTAGCACCAACTTCAGACTTAAACTCCTTGAATAAAAACACTTGCTTTCAAAACCACAGTTCTAGCACTAAAAACTTTTCAACAGTGCAATTCTGATCTATTCTGCACATCTACCAAATATCTCATGCATCATCAGAGCATACCCCATGAATTACACACATAAGCAGATCAAACGTCTTATTGAAGGCATCTTTCAAACCACAGACTCCATCAAATGTGATGAGCCCTGCTGGCTCTCAACTCAAACCCCAGTATTTTCTGAAGTCTTAATGTGTTTTTTTAGTTTTTTAAGAGAAAGTTTGTAGACAGAAGAGAAGGGGCGCATCATATAAAAGCTCATAAATTGAGAAACAGAGCTATTTTCTACATAATGAAAATGCAGAAGGTATTATTTAACAATAACAAATAGATCACAAGTGCTAAACATACCAGAATGTTTCCAGATTATTTATTTAAAGAAGTAAGCCAACTCGCCAGCCAAGAATGGTGAAATTTGACAAATATGGACGCCTAGCCTCCAAATCTGGGTTCTCCCTCCTCAAAGCAGGTTACAAAGTCTTGAGAAAGGTGGACGCCAAAGATGGAAGACAAAGAGGAGCCAAAAGAAAGGCGTTTCAGCTGATTACTTCACACGCTTTCCCCAAAAAGGTGCATTTCCCAATGTAAAAGTACAGCCCAATGTAGAATGTTGAAGATCCAAGTTGGAAGCTATTGAATGTGCTGAAGAGGACGCCTCAAGTGTAGAAACCTCCTTCCTTATTGCAGACAAGTATAAACTGAATGATAAAACCCTGTTTGAAGCATGTAGAACTTCTAAATGAAGCTCACTCAATTGCACTAATTCGATTGATCTTTCACAGTCTCAGAAATGCTCAACATCGAAGAGTTATCGTTCTCCAATGGAAAAGTTGCACAAACCCTGATCACAGAGGAAAGCACAGAGAAAACCTCAAAGGCAAAGTTGAAATATTTAAGAAGTGAATTTCTCATTGCCAAAATGCCTTATATGCAAAAAGGCACGACTTTCAAGAAAGATACGCCCTTTTCAAGATTTAAATCTTTTAAAAATACATTTAAGTCATTTTTCAATAGTCTTGACTTAAATACTTGGGCGCCACTTTTATATTTTAAGTGATATAAATTTTAAATCACCTTTATGGAATATTTAAGTGATATAAAATATATAAAGTCAATTTGACTTTATAATAAAGCATTAAGTTAATTAATTAATTCAAATCACTTAAAAATCCATAACTCTCTCAAAACTCCAAATATTCCTGTGCCGTCAGAAGCTGTCAACTCCTGAACTGCTAACGCTTGTTGTGAACCAATCACTGAGCTCTGAAAATGAGAACGATCAACTCTTCCAGAAAACACCACTGACCCTCTAACCAATCTAGCTAGCCCACAAGGGTCCAAGAAAGGGCTAACACACTGTTCCCGAGAACTGAATAGAGCGGGGAGATCGCATCAAATGAGCATGCTCACATGATTGACAAAAATTTCAGGTCCCTTAATATGACACAAGCAAATTTCAGAATGACCTTACACAATAAAAAAACGAGTTATCACTGTCCTTTAGAAATTCTTGTGTCATCGAACTCAAACAGCTAAAGAATACACCCAAAACATCACAATAAGAGGTATGAAACAGTTCATCTTCAGACTGCAAATGCATAGGTGATGATCTTTGAGTCCCCACAAAAATGTACATTCTCCCATAAGCTCCATTTTTAAAGTTCTCAAAACGACTTCTTCATGCCAAGGCATAGGATGATACAAACATCATTCTACACATCTTTCTCACAGAGCAACTTCATCGATCCATGTCTCCTAGAAGTTCACCGCATAAGAGGACGTTTACCAATAGAAAGTCTCAACAACCATGCTCACCCACAGCCATCACATGGCCCATGCCAGGACTTCGTTCACCCGCTGATCATTAAAGTGATGTAAACAATCTGCAATGAAACAATCGCCAAGAGTAACTCACAGGACTTTACCTTTCCTCAGCACGTCATTCAAACTCATGGCATAATGAAGGTATAATTTTTTACAAATTCAAAATACTTGAGTTGCCCTTGATAAATATAAATGGTTTTAACTTATTGCACAATACATAACAATGAATAGTCACAATATTTCTGCCACATGATATTCTTTACTGAATGCATCTGGCAGTTCATTGATTTGCCACAACTCCTCCACCACCAATATTGATAGCATTAACCAGCTCATGTTTTAATTCACACGACTTGTAAAGTCCCTTGCCAATTGAATAATAATTTTTGCGATTGTTTTTGATTTGATAGACTTTGTTTTATCAAATAAATGAAATACCATGCATGCAAGTATTGGCATTCAATGTGGAACATATGAACATGGACAATGTTATAGACTTCATGGATTTCCTTGTATTCCAATAACAGCAGTGCACTTAAAACATAAACATTAATAACCAATGTCTGCAACAGCACTAGAATGGTAATCTTTCACTATGACTCCCTTTCCATGCACTGGCATTACACAGCAATATTAGAAAGGCTATAACAGCCGATTGGTATATAATTTTTTGAGTGCCAAAAGAGCTGATATACATGAACAGCAACTCATATACTCATGTTGGCAACACACCTGACTGATACAAAGTGTTTCCTAGACAATAATGATCAGGTTTCGCTTGGAAACAGACTCAGAAAATACTGTTTCAGACTCCTTTATCAGACTTCTCCTGAGAAATATGGATGGCTGCTATGAAAAGATAATAAATACAAAGATTGTATGTTTTAAGTCTGATGCATAACATTCAAAATAGACTAGGAATTTTGGTTATTCTCAGAAATATGATTCCAAACTTCAAAATAAGACTTTATCTGAGTATTATAAATTGCTGCTATGAGGAACATGTAACTCAGAAATTAACAGTAAATATAGAGAAGCCAGTATTCAGACTGAAGGCAATTTCCAACCCTAGTCAACTACATATAATATTCTTGAAACACAATACCAGACAGTATATATCAGATTTGTCATTGTCATGAACAAATTACAGAGAGTATTCGCTTATCTCAGACCTGGTAATGTATTGCCGAACTGTTTGAAGTTGCAGCTGCCTGGAAATAGGAAGGAATGCCCAAAGAAGCACTCGACCAGCTCCTAGAACTTGAAACGCCACTCTTATGAATCTGCCCAGGTTCTTACTTCACACGTCAAGCATCAAAAGGCAGGACAACCCTCCAAAGTGCAGAGACTCCTTCAGGTAAGTTCACGTCTTGCTCTTGGTGGTAGGACAACCTCTGTAAATGAAATATGGCCCTGAGATAACTCACATCCTTCTGTGCAGAAATCCTCAAACAAGTTATCACGCCAACTCAAGAGTCTTCAGCTAACACGACTTCCATCTTTTTTCTACCATCCATGCCTTCCATTGTAATTGTATGGTGTTATGGCGCCCAACAATGAAGAGGAATATTCATTCTCAAACAAAAGCTCAAGCTCAGAAGTTATAAGCAATCTATTGCCTCCCTTTGCCACTGGAATTCATTCACCAACTTCAATAATGCACCTGCAGAACACCTTTATGAATCTCTCCACTATTCCCAACTAGGGTTGATGGTTCCACAACAGAAATGGGAGCTATTAGGTTTTTCAAACCACAAACGAGAAAAGCTCGACGAGCCTTGCCATGAGAAATTTTCATCAAGAGTCAATCCAAAATGAGCTTCTTTTTTTTCCTTTATAAATCTCTCACTTAATTTCCCCATCACAATTATAAAGTGACTTTGTAAAGTTCATTTTAAATATTTCATTTAAGTCACTTTATCATCTTGTTTTATTAATTATTTAATATCACCTTTTAAATTAACTTGATACTTAGGCAATATTAAATAATCAAGTAAACGAACTCCGTATTGCGCCTTTAGCCCTTGGGAATTAAAAAGCCTAAAATAGCATTTTGTGGTTACTGAGAACGGGATATTACAGTTCGCCCTTCCCAAAGATTGCTTGTCCTCAAGCAATGCCAAGGTACTCACAATAGCAACCAACTGAAACCAACTGCACCCAAGTGTAATCTCGGGGTCCCAAGTCAATCTTTGCAAATGTCCACCATGCTGTACTCTGATAAAAGCTATAAACGTATCACTCTCCAGCTGTGCTCTCAACTCTTGCGACCCGAAAAAGTGAACATCACCAATACCCATACTGAAATATCTACGAGGGTTATAGTCTCTATCCTGGGAAATCTCTTGCCAAGGTGCCTCAGTGAGATCCATATATGAAATTCCACTGTCTAACTCGATCTTGGGCAACAGGAAACACACTCTGCTCAACTCCAAAGAGTAACCCTCCACAAATCTCCTCACAATGCCCCAGAGGTGATATGAAATAGTCCCTAATTGGAGGCCGATAACAACAGTGTCATCCTTGAAATCATCCATCCTGACAATGCCACCTCGATCATAGATTGATAACCTCCCATCGATACTTAATCCCCAAGTATCAATATGCTCATATCGAGCACACCAACTCATCGAATCGATTGCAATCACTACTATAGCATTTGCGGATACATCTATCAACCGCTCAATCTGACTGTAGTATCTATCACTCACCCTGGTGGGAGCTAGTAATAATTGCTCAAGCTCTGTAAATCCTCCCACAACTTGTTGCCAAGAAGCCTGTAGGTACATGAAGTCACTTTTCCCATAAATTGATGTTGTCATCATCAACGAGAGAATGCTAGGGCAACAGTTGCCACAAATCATTACCCTTGAAAAAATAGGAAATGTGAACGTAGGAATGACCAAAGGAACTCCTCCAATAACCACATTACCTCTACCAATTAATACCCACTGAGAATCACTCCACTACTGGGCTGGAGGTATTGACCAATCCATCTGCATGTATTGTTCATTGTCTTCTGCAAGTTGATTGGAAAGTGGACAGCGGTGTCAATTCTCAAAATTTGTTCACCAAACCAATTTTGAATCCTCTCACCCCTAGTAACTGTCCCTGGATCCCAAGTCCTATGATTACCATCAATCATACTCACACATATGTCCTCTTGATTGATGCAACAACTGATGATAGTTCTGATAAATCTGAGAATTAGGTCTATAACCATCTCGGGATTGCCATGGCTGCCATAATTGGGTGATCCCTTGTCAACACTCAACCTTCAAGTGTTAGAGTGACAATCCAATGCACAAAAACCCATGCAATCAGCTGTATCCTTCAACATGAAGTTTGATAAATTTGTAAACAACAGTATAGAACAGCCACAATTCATCCAAGAGTAAGATAAGACCCCTTGCACCAAATCTGAAAATCCTCTTACTTGCTACAAGTTGATAAAGTTATACCAACTTAGCAATCTAGGAATATGATACTCACGAACATTGACTACAAAGGAATGATGAACAACATGTTTAAGATTAGGAATCCTCAATGTTTTAATTGATAGTCCTCTCAAGGAAGTGCCATTCAAAGTGACCCAAGATGGTATCTTCATAAAGCAAGAAGTATCAAATCCCTTATGAAAAGTCAATCCTTTTGTGTACCTTGGATCCATCCACACTATCACATTGTTGTCTATGATATCATGAGTGCCAACATGGATAAGCTGTGAATAACCCAACTGGCTCCAACTTAACCACTAATGCTTAAACTGTCTTGTTTTGTCTTTTTGAAGGTTTTGATGAATTTTAAAAAGAAATATAGAAGTGCACCAAGATAAAATGGTGCTAAAACTTAAATCAAAGCAATAATATGGAAACTGCCATTGTATTAAGTATTAAGCAACTGCTATAGATAGATTGCAAATAGTAGACATACTTGGAAACCTCCAGATTAATTAAATAAAGCAGATTTATACATGCCAGGCAAGAAATGCTAAATCTGGTGAAAAGCAATGCCCACCTCCAGATAATGACTTATCCCACACAAAAACTGGATCCAATTGAGCTAGGCGTCCAAGGTGGAGTCAAGATCAGGTCAAGAAAGAAGGCGTTTCAACCTTCTTGCTCACATGCCTATGCTAGGAGCATACACGCCTCCCAATGTGAAGTATGGCCCTCTGAAGAAGATGTACGACTCTTTATTGAAGCTGAAGAACTAAGGAGAAATGGCATTCAAGATGAATAAAACTCTCCTTTATTGAAAGCTGGTAAATACAAAACATAAAATCTCTGATGATGCTCAAATAGACTTCTGAATTGAAGCCCTCACCGTAGCAAAGATTTAGCTGGTCTTTCATAGCTTCAAGATTGCAAATCACTGAAGATTTCTCGTTCTCCAATGTTAGAAAATCATTGTAAACCTTGTCTCAGACAAATGCACAGAGAATGTCAAAAGAAGCAATGTCAAATAATCATCAATGAATGAGGTTGAATTGCCTTCTTTTCCCTTATATCCCCAAAAGGCACGATTCCCAAGAAGTCACGCACTTTGCCATTTAAATACATTAAAATGTATTTAAATTACTTCAATAGTCTTTTAATATCACTTTATAACTTGGGTGCACCTTTCCATGACTTAAGTGATTTAATTTTCACTTTATAACATTTAAGTCATCACTTTTAATATTTTAAGTGGCTTTTTAATTATAAAGTCAAATTATAACTTTATAATATTTCCATAAGTCAAATAAATACTCAACCACTAAAATATTAATATCTCCCTCAATTTTTAGTGTTTCGATGTGCCGTCAAAAGCTGGGAGCACTGAACTGCAAAGGCCTGCACTGAGCCCAACATTGAATTGAAGGGGTGGAAATGACAATATCCACCATCATCTGCCACTGAGATCCCCTATCCACACATGTTATAACGCCTACGAGGATCCAAATAATAGGCTAACCCATCTGCTACTGACACTAACTAGAGTGGGGACATTACATAAGCTCCTTAACAAAATCATCCACTTGAGACTTATCTATCTCCTTGTGATTATCAAATTCATGCATAGACAATAGAATGCTATTAACACTCATAAAATTCACATATTCTTAATGATTTTCAGTGATTTTTTCATAAGTTTCATGCATACCTTCTTCCAATCCTGAATGCTCATCATTACTTGTTGACCACTAAAGTATAGCATGGTGAAAGCTGCCTTCAACACCTATTATATCTGCTATTCCGTGGCTGCAATTTGTCCCTGTGTGTGGAGATTGATCCTCAAAATTCAAGAATTCAAATTCTTGATGTGGGTTACAAATTCTATCAACATCCCAAAACTCTCCAACATGGGAAGTGTTGAAGTTATTATGCATTATTTCATGACTGATGCATTCTTCTACAAGTATCCGAAGGTAGCTTTGCTCCCAATTGCAATCCCTGTGAAACTCATTAAGTTTATCAACCTCTTTTTCCTTATCTTCAACCAACTTGATAACATGATCCCTATCTGCAAGCACTTGCGAGAAATTTGACTTCATTATTCTCAAGGCTTCTGATAACTTGTAAATCTGCAAGAGAGGATCCCCTTTCAATGCCCTTTTGTCTCTTTTCAACTTGGACCTTCCAAAAGAGCTCTTCAACGAATTTGTGTGAGTTGTCAAAATGAGTTAGAGCTGTCACAACCTTATCTTCCGCGACTATCAACTTATTTTTCCAATCATATAACTCATTAAGCCTTTGATAAGCATCAGCTTCACACCATAAATTTTCAGATCTGTCTTCAAGAACATGACTCTTAAATTTAGTCACCTCTATGACATTTTCTTTGCATATTCTAGGTTTTGTGGTAAGGACAGCGTTGTGTTCAAAAGAGAGATCATCATATGCTTTCTCTCCACCATATTTTACTGTTGAGATACCTAGATCCCATGAACTTATGAGTTGATGGTTTGGTTATGAACAAGTATGCTCATTGTGTTTCCCATGAATGGTTGTTTCCTTAAACAAATCACCATCCGAATCAAAAGTGTTGAAGTTAACATGGACATTTTTCTCCATAGGTGCTGTTTGGAAATCAAACTGATATACATTGGACATTGGGAATTCTTTCCCAACATCTAAACTATTCTCACCGGAGTGATGTAAAAACTCTCCACTATATGCTGATTTGAAAACTTCAACATACTCAACTTCATCCCGCTCTTTTTTTGAAAAAGCATTAGCAAACTCAATAATTTTATCATTTGCATACCTTTTATTTGGAACATTTAGGTACTCCACCTCATAATTTTCTTGACTCAGAACATTCTTTTCATAATTTGAGATGTCATAGGAATGGTCCCTGTGAGCAACCTTTTTCTTAATTCTTTGTAATTGTTGTTTTGCTTGAGTAGCTATCAACTTCGCTTTCTTAGCCCTCCTTAGCCATTCATCACGCATTTCCTAGTTCCCCACTACAACTGGTGTGCTTGTTTGCAATGTGATTAATTTCTTTCCTTCCTCATGAATGCTAGGCTCAAGCACAAATACTGAATTGTTGTTAGTAGACAAACCAAGATCAGAAATTTCTTCTTTTTTCAATTTTCTGATATAGTTATATAGTTTTGTCTTACTTGGATTTCCTTCCTCAAGTATTCCGAAAAGCTCATCAAAGGAAACTTGACTCTTGAAATCATTTGGTGATCCCTGGTACTCAACAACAATTTTATTGGCGTCTCTTTTCATTACCACCTGCCATCCTCCTCCTTTTGTAGGAGTTTTTGAAGAGTACTTATTATCACATTTTGATTTTCTCTAAGAGTGACAAGTCTGTCCATCTGAATAATCATTAGATAACTGAAATTCTTTTAGTCACAAACCCAAACAGGCTGGCAAGATCTCCAGCTTTGATACCACTGTAAAGTCCCTTACTGATTGAACAATAATTTTGCAATTGCTTTTGATTTGATAGACTTCGTTTTATCAAATAAATGAAATACCATGCATGCAAAGTATTGGCATTCAATATGTGGAACATATGAACATGGACAATGTTAAAGACTTCATGGATTTCCTTGTATTCCAATAACAGTAGTGCATTTAAAACATAAACATTAATAACCAATGTCTGCAACAGCACTAGAATGGTAATCTTTCACTATGACTCCCTTTCCATGCACTGGCATTACACAGCAATATTAGAAAAGAATAACAGCCGACTGGTATATAATTTTCTGAGTGCAATAAGAGCTGATATACACGAACAGCAACTCATATACTCATGTTGACAACACACTTGACTGATACAAAGTGTTTACTAGACAATAATGATCAGGTTTCGCTTGGAAACAGACTCAGAAAATACTGTTTGGGACTATTTTATCAGACTCTCTTTGGAGAAAATATGGGATGCTGCTATGAAAGATAATAAATACAAAGATTGTATGTTTTAAGTTTGAAGCATAACATTCAAAATAGACTAGGAATTTTGGTTATTCTCAGAAATATGATTCCAAACTTCAAAATAAGACTTTATCTGAGTATTATAAATTGCTGCTATGAGGAACATGTAACTCAAAAATTAAAAATAACTATAAAGAAGCCCGTATTCAGACTGAAGGCAATTTCAGCCCCAAGTTCCATCATATATAACGGCTTGAAACACACAATACCAGAGTATATATCAGATTTGTCATTGTCATGAACAAATTACAGAGTATTCGTTTATCTCAGACCTGGTAATGTATTACCGAACTGTTTGAAGTTGCAGCCGCCTGGAAATAGGAAGGAATGCCCAGAGAAGCACTCGACCAGCTCCTAGAACTTGAAATGCCACTCCTATGAATCTGCCTAGGTTCTCACTTCACATGTCAAGCATCAGCAGCAGGATCTACCCTCCAAAGTGCAGCGACCTTCCAGGTAAGTTCACGTTTGCTCTTGGTGGTAGGACAAATCCCTCTGTAAATGAAATACGCCCTGATAACTGTGTCCTTCCAGAAATTTGCAAACAAGAGCAGATCACAACCTAAGAGTCAAATATTACACTTCCACCTTATTCTTCACCATCAATGCTCGGCTGTACCGGCGGTGCGCGGTCGGTTTAGCAGGTAAATATTCATTTCAAAGAAAGCTCAAACTGTAGTTATAAGCACCATCGCCTCGCTACTGGAATTCATTCAGTGTCTCTGTAATGCATCAGAGAACGCCAGAAGTGGAATCTATCTAATTATTCCCAACCAGTTATAGATCCATAAACCGAAATGGGGAATCTATTAGGTTTCTTCAAACCTCAAACTAGAAAGTTTTATCAGCCTTGCTACTAAAGAAATTTTCATCAAGAGTCAATCCAAATGAGTTTTTTTTTTTCTTTATAAATTTCTCACTTAATTTCCCCATCACAATTATAAAGTGACTTTGTAAAGTTCATTTTAAATATTTCATTTAAGTCACTTTATCATCTTGCTTTATTAATTATTTAATATCACCTTTTAAATTAACTTGATACTTAGGCAATATTAAATAATTAAGTAAACGAACTCCCTTATTGCACCTTTAGCCCTCGGTAATTAAAAAGCCTAAAATAGCATTTTGTGTGGTTACTGAGAAGTGGAGATTACACGACTCCTATTTTTCTCACAATACGTTTTGCAAAGACTAATGATGGAGCTTTAAAACCGAATTAAATCATTGGCAATTTTTTACTTCACATAGCATTAGCTCATACAAGTCGTTACACATTTCTCTCAGTCCACAAACTCTGCCTCTAAGAAAATGGTCGATATTCATTTTTTAACTGTGTAGTAAAGGAACAACACACTATTTAACTGAGACCCAATTCCTTCAAAATATATTGTCCATTCGTCAACCTTTCTAAACATAAAATTTTTGATGTATGAAAGTGAATGTTAAACCCTAGAAGATGCTGCATACCCCCTATCACCATATATGCTGCCCATCACATTTGCATTAGAAGGAAAGAAACTACAAAAAACTTATAAAAAGATCACCTACAAATTTTAGCTACTTGATGGCTCCTGTGATTGAGAAACAAAAGTGTTTCGCTTCATAAATATGGCAAAAATAAATCATCAACCATGAATAGTCAAATACATGAGAAGCGCCACAACCAAAATAGGAATGGATTTCATTTATTACGGCCACCACTATAACTTGAAGGCATTGACCAAAATGGGGAATCGATTTCATTTTATTACTTAGCCGCCACCATAACCTGAAGGCATCAACCAAATAAGAGCCGCCCCTAAGCACATAACAATAAAGGAGCAATATCGATTTTCTCATAAAAAAACCGACCTCAAAATTCATTAGACATTAATTCTATGTTGTCGCATAGTCTAAGCACAATACCAAGAATAAGTATGAGGCCATTTTAATTTTCAAGACCACGAATCTGAAATAACTCAGTGCCCAGTCATAAAATTGAGGCACCACGTTTAAACAAGCCGCCAACATATGAATAGATAACACATACCATAATTTATTCATTGACACTATAATATTTCAATAATCTCTTTGTCAAAGTCAAGCTTATTTGACCATTCAATTGCTGACTTGGAAAACTGACACTTATGCTGAAAAGGCAATTTGACTCAGCAGGCTGACTTGGCTTATATGCTGACAAGAAGAGAAGCAGGAAGCTTAACCAGACAACCAGGTAGCTCGAGCAAGTAGCCAGGTAGCTCGAGCAAGTAGCCAAGTAGCTCAACACACAGGCAAGTACTGAAACAACCTAAAGAGACAAGTAGCTCAATACAACTAGGTAGCCTACAAACACTTGACATCAATGACAATATTTCAACAGGATGCACAATCATACAAAAATCTGATATCTTAATTTTGAGTTCAACCATTTAGTCGTTTCAATTGGTAAGGACTATTGACTTTCAGATCTCAAGTTATATCCCTTATTGCAGTTGAACATATATTTAAAGTTTGAGATTATCAAAAGTTATTTTCAAGAAAAGAAGTCAACATAATTCTGAGTCTGACTTGTCAGCAGAATCATAGACAATGTTTTCCAATAATGTGTTGAGGTGAAGCTTTTCCAGGAAAGATTCATTTTATATAGCTAAAAAAAATAAAAATATTGATAGTGTGTATTTATCATTAATATAAATGCCCATGGAAACCTTTTCCAATAGATACAAGGAATATTCACTTGCTACTTTGGAGTGTATAAACTTAAAACATTCATCACTCTTCATGTATATTTTACACAAATGTTTAAAGTGGATTCTTATGAGACAAAAACACGTTACTTTCAGGTCCCCAAACTTGTATTGAGATTTGTAGTGTATCCTTAAGGAATTACAAATGGCTTTCAGGCTTCTTTGATAAATTGTGTGTCATATTCACTAACAATTGAATTTCTATTATATTAGAATTATAGTTATCTGTTGTTAGACACACCCCCCCAAATCCCCCTCATTCTGCTCTCAGACCTCTCAGTACCAGATCTGCAGTGACCTGGGGACCGCCCTTTGCAAAAACGGAAAACCTGGGATGAGAACGGCCAGCCAAATAGGGATGGCTGACAGTCCCTGGACGGCAGGGACGGCAACGCCCTCGACTTCCCCGGACGTCGGCTGTCCCCCGTTTTTAAAGCCCAAACAAAAAAAGCAAAAAATTTAAAAATAACACCCTGCCTATGTGGCATTTGTGGGCCCCACCATGGTTTACTTTCTTATGAATGAAAGGAGGTCTCTAAAAGTTCATTATTTTCATTTTGTTTGTGTAGGGAGCCAAGGGTTTGAGAAGAAAAAAAATTGCAGCCATTGAAGGAGAAGGAGCAGCTGTTTGAAGGAGGAGAGGAGGTTGAAAGAGTGTTGTTGGGAGTGCAAATCCATCAAAAAGGTATGCATTTTCTTTCACCATTCTTTTTTTTCATTTTTTTTGCAAAATATGAAGTATGCATAGTCTGATTTTTTTTATTTTTTTCATTTTCAGTCAACACTTGCATTCTAAAAACAAAAAACATGAGCAACAGTGAGGGTGGGAGTGATAGTGAAGTTGAAATGCAAGTTAGAAGGCAAACTAGAGAGCAAATAACCCCTACCCAACACCATCATTCATCAACCAATACCAAAACTATGAAGGACTATGCAAAACACCCAACAGACAAAAAAAAACCATTCCTTCAATTTGTGACAGCCATGGGTGAAAGACAAAAAAATTCAGGGGGGAGTAGGGTTTGGTTGTGCCATGTTTGTGAAAAGGAGTTTAGGGGCAGCTACACTAGAGTTAGGTCTCATTTTTTGGGTGAGGTGGGCCATGGAGTTAGAACGTGTCCTGCATTGACAGATGCACTATTTATAGAGTGCCAAACAATTCAAATGGAGTGTGATGGTGGGGTTCAAACTGGGTCTCCTTCTTTCCCAAGTTCACAATCGTCTATGCCTACTCCTACTCCTAGTCCTTCCACGGTTGGTAGTAGTGTTATCTTAAGAGGAAAGAGGAAGGTGATTGGTGGTGATAAGGGAGCCTCAGTTGAGTCCATGTTTCAAAACCAAGCACGAGAAACCTGTGAATCCTCCATTGCCAAATTCTTTTTTGCCCATGCCATTCCATTTCATGTGGCCCGTTCCTCTTATTTCAAACAAATGGTGAAAGACTTAGTTGTTGTTGGTCTTTCATTTGTACCCCCTAGAGATCATAAGCTATGCACCACCCTCCTAGACAAAGAGTACTCCAAAGTTAATGTGTTAATGGAGGAGATGAGGCAAACATGGATGAGGACGGGGTGCTCTATAGTGATGGATGGGTGGACTGATTGTAGACGTCAGCCACTCATCAATGTCATAGTTACATGCCCTGCTGGTTCTTATTTTCTTAGAGCCGTAGATTGTTCAGGGAGACGTAAGGATGCTGACTTCCAATTTTCCATTTTGAGAGATGCCATAGAGAAGGTTGGGGCTGCAAATGTGGTGCAGGTGATCACCGATTCAGCACGTGTGTGCAAATCGGCTGGGTTGATGGTGGAGGGTACTTACAGGCACATATTTTGGACCCCATGTTGTGTTCATGCATTGAACAATGCATTGAAAGACATAGGGAAGATGGATTGGGTGAAGAAAACGGTGGCAGAAGCTAGAGAAATTCAGATGTTCATTTGCAACCACCACACCTCACTTGCTCTTTTCAGGACATTTTCAAAGGAGTTTCTCAAACCTGTTGATACAAGGTATGCCATTTACTTCATTTTGTTTCACTTTCAATTTGTATTCATAATCTGATTTTGTTTTAAATTTTTATTTTTTAATGAATCATTGAATTAATGAATGTAGATATGCCACATACTTCATCTTATTGGAGAGGATGCTTGAGGTGCATGAGCCTCTACAATTAATGAATCATTGAATTAATGAATGTAGATATGCCACATACTTCATCTTATTGGAGAGGATGCTTGAGGTGCATGAGCCTCTACAATTGATGATGGTCAATGCTGAGTGGACTAGATGGCCTAATGCAAGTTCTACTCAAGGAAAGAGCATAACAAAAGATCCTCGATGATGATTGGCGGGCCAATGTGAGGTAAGACATATTAGATGGCTGATTTTCATATTAAATTTCTGATTTTAATATTTTAATTTTATTGTTCAATGTTCCAACTTTTGATGTTTCTAACATGTCAAATAACTTGTCAACTAATTATTTTGAACTTTTTGTTTGCATTTTGCAGATATATTTGCTCCTTTATCTCGCCCATTGTAGATGTCATTAGATATGCTGATACAGACTCTCCTAGTCTTGGAGAGATATATGAGACATTTGACACTATGCTTGGGAAGATCAGACAAGTTATTTTGGCAAAGGACCCCACTTTGGATTTATATGAGCAACACATTAGGCCCATTGTGATGCGGAGGTGGAATACAATGAACACCCCGCTTCATATGGCTGCCTTTGCTCTAAATCCAAAATGGTATGCACCAAGGGATGGTAGGGTGCCTCCATGTGATGATGCTGAGGTTTTAGATGGGTTCACACGGGCCATTGAAAAGATTTATCCAGCCGAGCAAGCTTCAATACTTTGGTCACAATTTCTAGACTTTGCTAATCTTAATGGCCCAAACTTGAGCAAACCACAGGCGAGGTTGGATAGAGCTATATTAGCTCAAGGGAACCCTATTGGATGGTGGACCTATCATGGGAGAGATACACCGCAGTTGAAGATACTTGCCACTCGCCTTCTTGCACAGGTTGCTAGTTCCTCTGCTGTAGAGAGGAATTGGTCCACATATGGCTTTATCCACTCTGTCAAGAGGAATAGACTTACCTCTAGTCGAGCAGAGAAGCTAGCCGTTCATAGTGCTCTTCGGCTTCAGGATCGACAGACTCCAGAGTATCGACAGACTCCAGCTCTACGGTGGGATATTGATCCCGAGGACGCGGCTCAGATAGATGAGGAGGAGACAGCTGAGGGCTTGGTTGGGGTCCCATTGGCTGAGGAGGAGCATTACGGTGGCAGTGACTCAGAGGATGACTCTGATTTTGATGCAGTTATGAGAGATGATTAGGGGCAGCAGTGCTCTTTGTTTATTTTGTAAATTTGTATTCATTATTGACATACGACATTGTATTTTGATTTTCATAGCAAACTAAAACTTTAAAACTATATGGCAGCAATGTAGCCTTTGGGCATTTTGATATAAGTTTATAAATCATAACTTGGAGGTTGTTTCATGATTTGTGTAACTATATGTTAATTTTGAATGCGTATTGACTATTGACTCTATTGAGTATTGGCATAATGTTGAACACAAATGTTATATGTTAATGTTCTATAATGTGTATTATGCATGCCTTATTCATGTTATCTATTGAATATTTAAAATTTCCCTATATTTTTAAAATTTTCCCTATATTTTTATATAGCCGTCCCCTGCCGTCCCTAATTTTGGCCTCAAAAATCGGAAACTCGTCCCACCGTCCCCGTCCCGGAAACTTGGGGTAACCTTGTAGTTATCTATTCAAAATATAATTTACCTTAAGTCCATTTGCATGTACTTCAATGCCAAGCAAGAAACTGCAAAAATTTGGTATTGTTGCTTACATTAGTACTAAATTATTGCATAGTTTCTTGTGGTGAGTAGTTTGTATAAATCAATACAATTGTGAAGAACCCAACTGGTTCCAACTCAACCTCTGATGCTAAAACTAACTTGTTTTGTGTTTTTCAATGGTTTTGATGAATTTTAAGCAAATAATAAAGAAGTGTGCCAAGCATGAAATGAAGGTAAAACAGAATAACAAGTAAATTAAGAGTAACTGCAAAGCTATTGTAGATTTGACAATTGATACAAGTAAATTGCATACAATGGACATACTCGGAAGTCCTCAGATTATTTAAATAAATAAGATTTGTACATGCCAGGCAAGAAATGTTGAGTCTGGTGAAAAGCAATGCCCACCTCCAGATTTGGATTTCTCCCATGCAAAAATTGGATCAAAGGCCTTGAGGGATCAAGGCATCCAAGGTGGAGACAAGACAAGGCCAAAAAGGAAGGTGTTTCAACCTTCTGCTTCAAACGCCTATGCTAGAGAAACACGCCTCCAAATGAGGTATGACCACTGAAAGTAATTGTACGACCTTTATTGATGCTGAAGAATTGAGGAAGGTTGGTGTCCCAAAGGAATAAGCCCTTTCCTTTATTAAAACCTAATAAACACTGAACATAAAATCTTTGATGAAGCACAGATGGACTCCTGTATGAAGCCCTCTTAGAAGCAACAATTCAGCTGGTATCTCACAGCCTCACAATCGTAGAACACTAAAGAAGTCTCATTCTCCAATGGTGAAAAATCACTGTAACTCTTGTCTTAGACAAATGCACAAAAAAGTCAAAAAGAAGCAATGCCAAATAATCATAGTTGAATGATATCGACTTGCTTTCTTTTTCCTTATATCCCTAAAAAGCACGAATTCCCAAAAAGTCACTACTTTTGCCATTTAAATACATTTAAATGTATTTAAGTCACTTCAATAATCTTTTAATTTCACTTTATCAATTTGGGCATACCTTTTATGACTTAAGTGATTTGATTTCACTTTATAATATTTAAGTCATTACTTTACTAATAATTTAAGTGGCTTTTAATTATTATAAAGTCAAATTATAACTTTATAATATCTCCATAAGTCAATTAAATAACTCAACCACTAAAATATTAATATCTCTCTCAATTCTTGGTGTTTTGACGTGCCGTCAGAAGCTGGCAAACATTGAATTGCAAAGGCCTTCATTGAGCCCAATACTGAATTGAAGGGGTGGAAATGACAATATCCACCATTATCTGCCACTGAGACCCCCTACCCAAACATGCTAGCCTACGAGGGTCCAAGTAATAGGCTAACCCATCTGTCATTCAAACTGACTAGAGTGGGGACATTACAGTCCACCCTCCTTGAATCTGCTTGTCCTCAAGCAAACTCAATGCTGGATGTTGTAAAATGCTCCCGCTCTCCCAAGTAGCATCCTCTGCCGGTAGATCTCTCCACTTAACCAAATATTCTTTGATAACCCGCCTCCGAAGATGACACTCTCTGGAATCCAGGATGGCCTCAGGTAGTAAAATCAACTTCCCCTCATCATCAAGGGGTGGTAAGTCTGAAGAGGGAACTATATGTTGTCCCAACGCCTTCTTGAGGTGTGACACATGGAACACATTGTGCACCCTACTATCTTCCGATAAGTCTAGCTCGTAAGCCACCTCGCCAACTCGCCTAACAATCTTGAATGGCCCATAATAGCATGGCTTGAGTTTCTCCGTGCCCCTCTTCCTAAGAGTGGATTGCCTATAGGGCTACAACATCAGATACACCATATCTCTGATCTCAAATGATCGCTCAACCCTCCTCTGATTAGCATATTACTTTTGCTGATTCTGAGCCTTCTGAATGTTCTCATGAAGAGCTCTCATGATATCTTGGTTCTTCTGTAACAGATTCCCAACACTTGGTACTCTGCAATCACTCAACAATAAATCGAGGAAACTAGGAGCATCATAGCCATACAATGCTCTGAAAGGTGTCATCTGGATAGTCATATGGTGAGTGGAATTGTAGCAATACTCACAAAGATGCAACCACTTCACCCAAGCCTTCTGCTGCCCCGAAATGTATTTCCGTAGGTATCCCTCCACCCATTTGTTGACAATCTCTATCTGCCCATCAGTCTGTGGGTGGTAGCTAGTGCTCAGAGTAAGCTCTGTCCCGCATAGTCGGAATAACTCTTTCCAGAAGTTACCCATGAACCTACTGTCTCTGACGCTGACAATACTCTGAGGTAACCTATGCAATCTGAATACCTCACGAAAGAATAGATTTGCTACCTGTGTAGTTGAATAGGTAGTGGTGATCGGAAAGAAATGTGCATACTTAGTCAACCAATCTACTACCACATAAATGTTCTCTCCCCTCAGCTTTCGGCAAGCCCATAATAAAGTCCATAGACAAGCATTCCCACTTCCTCTCAGGAATAGGAAGCGACTGAAGCAACCCGACAGGGTAAGTATGCTCTTGTTTGTTCTGCTGACAAACAGAGCACTCCTTGACATAATGAACATCAGATTTGAGACCTTTCCAAGTGAATCTCTCTCTTACTTGCCTGTAGGTCTTAAAGTATCCTGGATGGCCAGCCATAGGTGAATCGTGGAAATTCCTCAACACCTTGTTCCTCACATCAGAACCAGGGACTAAGAATATTCTCTCTTTGTAAATGATGAGGTCATTCACAAGTGAGTACCTGTTGTCCTGTATTGTCCCATCAATAATGCCAGAAGCCCATAGATTCTTGGCATACTCTGCTACGACCAAGTGACTCCAATCCTCTGCAATCTCTGCCATGGAGTTCAAATGGGGACGGCGAGATAAAGTGTCAGCAACAACGTTCTGTGTCCCTTTGACTTGGGACTACTAATATTCTCTCTTTGTAAATGATGAGGTCATTCACAAGTGAGTACTTGTCCTATATTGTCCCATCAATAATGCCAGAAGCCCACAGATTCATGGCATACTCTGCTACGATCAAGTGACTCCAATCCTTTGCAATCTCTGCCATGGAGCTCAAATGGGGACAACGACATAAAGCATTAGCAACAACATTTTGAGTCCCTTTGACATAGGAGATGTCAAAATCATAAGACTGTAACTTGCTGACCCATTTCTATTGACGTTCATTCAAATCCTGCTGTCCAAGGAAATGTTTCGAGTTGTTATGATCAATTTTGATGCAAACTTACTACCAACTAGGTACTGCCTGAACTTGGCCATTACATGCATGATGGCCAACATCTTGTCATATATATTGTAGCTCCTCTTAGGACCCCTTAGCTTCCTGCTCTTGAAAGCTATCGGATGACGGTCCTGCATAATCACTACACCAATACCGTCTCCACATGCATCACAATGAAGCTCAAAAGTTTTGGTGAAATCCAACAAAGCTAGAACTGGGCATGTAGTCATCAAGTGTTTGAACTTCTCGAAACACTCCTGTGCTTGAGGTGTCCAAACAAATGCTCCCTTCTTAGTCAAATCTATAACTGGTGCAACATGCTGCGTGAATCCACTGACAAACCAATGATAGAAGGCGCATAACCCCACAAATCCCCTGAGCTGTGTCAAAGTCTTAGGAATAGGCCAATCAATAATGGCACGAACCTTATTAGGATGCATGCAAATTCCATCTCTGCTGATGATGCGACCTAGATAAAGAAGCTTTGCCATGCCCAACGCACACTTGGACTTCTTGGCGTACAAGGAATCCCTATCAAGTATACCCAAAATAGTATCCAAGTGAACCATATGCTCCTCCCAAGATCTGCTGTAAACCAAAATATCGTCAAAGAATACTAGAAAATATCTCCTGAATTGAGAGTGGAAGGCCCTATTCATAGTGGACTGAAAAGTAGCTGGTGTGTTGGTTAAGCCAAAGGGCATAACCAAAAAAGCATAGTGCCCACATTGACATCTGAAAGTAGTCTTCTCTACATCCTGTTCTCTAATTTTGATCTGGTGATACCCTGTCCTTAAGTCAATCTTAGAGAAGTAGCAAGCGCCATGTAGCTCATCTATCAACTCGTCGATGCGAGGAATGGGATACCTATTCTTTATTGTCTTTTTGTTCAACATTGCGTAATCAATGCACATCCTGAGTGTACCATCTTTCTTCTTCACCAAAACAATTGATGAAGCGAAATGAGGCTTACTTGGCCTTATGTGTCCCATAGCAAGCAATTCTTTAATGGTTTTCTTAATCTCATCCTTGAAACGCTTTGGGTGCTGGTAAGGTGTAATCATGATGGGCTTGGTGCCCTCCTCCAACTCAATGATGTGCTTTATGCCTCTATCAAGAGGTCTTCCATGAGGTATGTCACTGAATACCTTTGTGTGATTCACTTTGAGCTCTTGAACATCTAGATGATAGGGCGTTTTGTGCTGCTCCTCATACGAAGGCATCATCTTACACTCTGCTGCCCACTCTACCATGTCATGTTTAATAAGCCTCTCCATTCTCCTAAGAGTGATTACCTTCAAGTTGTTGTCCTTAATGGCTTTTAGTACATGATTAGTCCCATCAACCTTGAATTTCATCTCCATGTCTCTAAGGTTGAGTGTAAATTCTTCAATTGCATGAAGCCACTTCATGCCAAGGACCACATCAATGCCTCCCATATTAACCACATAAAAATCTGCTTTAAATTCATAGCTATTGAGTTTCATAGGCAGATCTAGAATCATTCTCTCACATTTGAGAGTGTAACCATCAGCAACTTTTACCCTTATTGCTTCAAACTCTTGAGTTTGAATTCCATGTTTTCCACTAACCGTGAATCTATGAATTTGTGAGTTGCACCTGTGTCAAGCAAAGATATGACTCTTTGACCAGCCAAGAGTCCACGCAACCTAAAGGAGCCTTCCCTTTGCATGCTAGACATATGAGCTTCCTGAAGCCCGATTTCTCCTTCAACTTCAACTTCAATTTCTGAATTTTTAGTTCTTGAATCCTCTTGATCAGCTTGCTGGTCTGATAAATCAGTCATGTTTTCTCCCTCTTAAAACCACTCCATATGCCTATTTTGACCTTTAGGCTTAAGAGGACAATTGTGGTTTAGACCATAAGGACCCTTGCAATAAAAACACAACTTCCTCCTACGCAAATGATTGATTGTTTCCCTATCCAAAGGTGCTGCAAATTTTTTCTTTTGATCAACATTGTTTGATTTCTTTGGATCTGATTTGTTATTATTATAGGATGAAGACGGTTTTGATTCAAACTTACTACGTGGAGCTGTAAGTTCCATACTATGAGCTTTCCTCATAGCTTCTTACAAGGTAGGGGGATCAAAAGCCTTGATCCAACCCTTCATAGGTTCATATAGACCCTCTACAAATAGAATGACTAGCCTCTTCTCTGAAATACCTGTAACCATGACCGAGAGTTTTTGAAACTCACCAATATATGATTCCAAACTACCCATTTGTTTCAGCTGAGCGAGATCTCTGAAGTATAACTCTAGATCTCGTTTGTTAAAACACTCAACTAATCGGTCAGTGAACTCCTGATATGTAGTAATACGGTCATGTTGCAAGGTAACCATCCCGTAGTGCCACCAGTCATGGGCTACCCCATCCAAATGTAAAGCTGAGAACTTAATGGCATCTTCTTCTGCCATAAGACGTAGGGTCAAGAAAGTGTTGAACTTGCTAACCCAAGCTTTAGCTGTATCTCGACCACTGCCATCAAAAGTAGAGAGTGTGAGCTTGTTGGTTGCATGTCTAAGACCATTGTTTTTGTTTCTTGGTCTCCTGTCAGTCTTGTTCCTATTCTATTCTCTCTTTTGGGTCATAAACCTGTCAAAGTTAAGGTGATCCTTAACTCTCTGTGGTGAATCATCCCACTCATCATGTAATGTCATAATGTTATCTCCAAAGATCATGTCACCTTCCTCCTCATCCCCATTCCCCTCTTTATTTTCATTTTTGACGAAGGTAGGGCGTGTAGGCCTGTCATAGGTGCGCTCTGGAGTCACTCTCATTCGTGGGGCTCCATCAATACTACCCTCCTCTTCCTGATTTTGATTCAGTTTTCTAGGAATAGTCATCCGTTGAACTGCTGTAGAAAGCTGTTGCAATACATTTCCTACTTGTTCCTATCTAGCTACAAGACCCCTTATAATGTCTCTGACTTCTCTATCCTCATTGTTACCATGGTTTCTTGGTGGATCAATCTCTTCCTTGTCTCCCATGATATCAAATGGTATCTCTTCGAATTGTTGGTCTAAAGGTATCTCTTTAAATAGGTTTCTCTGAATTCCAGGTCTCCTGCGTGAGTAATACCTATTATATCCAACCTGATGAGGCCGCATATGTAATTCTAACCCTCTAGGATGGCAGGATCAGAGCTCTGATACCACTGAGAAGAACCCAACTGGTTCCAACTCAACCTCTGATGCTAAAATTGACTTGTTTTGTGTTTTTCAATGGTTTTGATGAATTTTAAGCAAATAATAAAGAAGTGTGCCAAGCATGAAATGAAGATAAAACAAAATAACAAGTAAATTAAGAGTAACTGCAAACCTATTGTAGATCTGGCAATTGATACGAGTAAATTGCATACAATAGATGTACCCAGAATTCCTCAGATTATTTAAATAAAGAAAATTTGTACATGCCAGGCAAAAAATGCTGAATCTGGTGAAAAGCAACGCCCACCTCCAGATTTGGATTTCTCCCATGTAGAAACTGGATCAAAGGCCTTGAGGGATCAAGGCGTCCAAGGTGGAGACAAGACAAGGCCAAAAAGGAAGGCATTTCAACCTTTTGCTTGAAATGCCTATGCTAGAGAAACACGCCTCCAAATGAAGAAGTACGACCACTGAAAGGAATTGTATGACCTTTATTGATGCTGAAGAACTGAGGAAAGATGGTGTCCTAGATGAATAAGCCCTTTGCTTTATTGAAAACTAATAAACACCTAAGTTACCGATTCGTCTCTGGGAGCCTCCAGATACAATACGATTCGTATTGGATTCGAAATTCAGATTCAATACTGTTCAAATTCGGACAGGATTCGAATTTCCACCTGCGGATACGCCTAGGATACGACTTGCCTCTGTGGATCTGTCTAGGATACGCCCAGATTGAATCTGACGTGAATCTAGATGCGTGAACGCCTAGGCCATCATGGGGACAAGCATGTGGGTTGAGACTGACTATAGGAGCTGGCTCGACAGTAAGGCCAAGCGTTCTGTTCTCTCTGTCTCCTTCGGAAGCTATGCCCATGTTGTTGCACAGCAAGCGGCCCTTCCGTGGGCGCTCCATCCTAATATTGTCTCCTCCTAATATAAATATATTACGCGATATATCATTCGCAAAATGCTCAAGCACGATTCTTTTAAAATCTTGATATAAATATATGCACATTCCAAAGGGTGGGCGGCACCTCTCTGTTGGCTATTTATTAATTTTATGATTAATAATAAAAACTAATAGCTATGTAGATTAATTCATTTTTAAAAATTAACAAATAATATCAATATTATTTTATTATTATATATTAATTTTTCAATATTGGATTATATATTATTAATTAACTTTATTATTTATCAATATTTAATTCTTTATAATATTAATTTTATTAATTATTAATATATACTTCAAGTCTTTAACAAAAAATGATATTAAAATGATATTATGTATTAAATTTATTATTCATTAATATTACAGTTACTTAAAGAGAGTCCATAAAGCAAGTGAAGCAAGATAGTTAAGTACTAAGATCATAAAATTGAGAAACAAAGGGTAAACACGAAAAGAATGCTTAAAATACTGTCAAAACAGGAAGCAACAACCACATATATGAGATATACAAATATACTATGAAAGTGGTGATGCATTTTTGCTATGTTATTAGACTATTAATATGGTGGTGTATTCTGAACTTAATTACTACTGCAAATATGTATATATTTCTGATTTTTATATGTTTTTTGTATTGCCGTACCCAAGCCATACCCAACCCCAAATTTTTTTTTTGCCGAATCCCGTACCGGATTCTCGTACCCCTACCCGAATCCAAAAACGAATCGGTAACTTAGATAAACACTGAACATAAAATCTCTGATGAAGCACAGATGGACTATTGTATGAAGCCCTCTTAGAAGCAACAATTCAACTGGTATCTCACAGCCTCACAATCTTAGAACACTGAAGAAGTCTCGTTCTCCAATGGTGAAAAATCACTGTAACCCTTGTTTAGACAAATGCACAAAGAAGTGAAAAAGAAGCAATGTCAAATAATCATAGTTGAATGAGGTCGACTTGCCCTCTTTTTCCTTATATCCCTAAAAAGCACGAATTCCCAAAAAGTCACGACTTTTGCCATTTAAATACATTTAAATGTATTTAAGTCACTTCAATAGTCTTTTAATTTCACTTTATCAATTTGGGCGTACCTTTTATTTAAGTGATTTGATTTCACTTTATAATATTTAAGTCGTCACTTTATAATATTTTAAGTGGCTTTTAATTATTATAAAGTCAAATTATAACTTTATAATATCTCCATAAGTAAATTAAATAACTCAACCACTAAAATATTAATATGTCCCTCAATTCTCAGTGTTTTGACGCGGCGTTAGAAGCTGGCAAGCACTAAACTGCAAAGGCCTGCACTGAGCCCAATACTGAACTGAAGGGGTGGAACTGACAATATCCACCATTATTTGCCATTGAGACCCCCTACCCAAACATGCTAGCCTACGAGGGTCCAAGTAATAGGCTAACCCATCTGTCACTGAAACTGACAAGAGTGGGGATATTACAACAACACACCATTCTTTATACAATATAAGTTTTAGAAACATGGTGGGATTGGGGTATTTTGAAAATCTCTCATCATGGTGAGATTGGGGTGAAAATGGATTGGCTCATAAAGTATAATTGCTGAGCTCATTTCCCTCACTAATCCCTTTACGCACAATTGCTAGAATCCAAGTGAATTTTTTGTGTTGGTTTCATATTTTAAGAATTGTATTTACAAGTATTTTTCTATACTTGGATATCCAATTATTTTGATGTACCCTTTTTCTTAATAACCTTAGGTGTTTAAGATGTGAGGATAGCTGATCAGCATAGATGCTCAAGCATTCTCTTAAATAGCATAGATGACATTTTAGTTGATTTCCTGAGTCCATGCTCATTAGAACAGAATTGACATTACTGCAGTTTTTATGTCCTTTTTTATAACAAGTGGTAGTACATTGTGTTGAATCTTTGTAGGTCACTTGTTCCACAGAGAGTGACTCGCAAATAATATGCTTTTGGGCTAATTTTGGAATTGGGAAAAGGTTTACCATTATAAATAGATTTTAGTACGTTTCACTTCAAAGGTAGATGCATGCCAACAAAAGGTCCAAGTGCACAAAATGGGACACAAAGGCTGACCTGTAGTACATGTTTGTTGCCTAGGCAAGGGTAAATATCTATCAGTTGCTTTCTCATGGTGGGATCCATCATTCGTCATTCTCATGGTGGGATCCATCATTCATCAGAAAGAAATTTTATTGTTATGTAGAGAGAGGGACAAAGAGCAAGTAAAAGAGGAAACTTTGATGTCAATCTATATCTTGTGTTGTGTTCTTTTTGTTATATTAAAATGCTTATAATTAACAGTTGTTATCAAAAAACTTAAATATAATGCCGTTCCTTTTGTGTCTCATGATTGGTTCCCATTTTCATTTCTTTGAATATTAAGTTCTTAGAAATTATTTCTTACTAGAGTTATATCTTTTGTCTTGTTCCAGATTGGATGGCCAACATCACTGCCAACAGATGAGAAGGAATCATTTTTAAAAAATGTTTTGCGGGAAAAGGTACCAGTATTTGGAAAACCCTTACATATACAACCACAATTGAGCACCATAGTTTTTTCAACTTTATGCAATATTTTTGAACGTATTTGCTCTATGAACTCAACCATCCAAGCTTTCATTTTTCTTTTGTGGTATTTCAATTTTCAGTCTTTGTTTTTTTACCAAATGTTGATTCCATTGTATCCGATGAAATGCAGTTACTGACATACTTTTAGCAAACATTACAAAATGAGGCATGATAGCTATTCATTTCATACCTAGCACGGAGTGATCATGCTGATTGAAAAATTATATTAATATGTTGTAGCTGTGTTTAGAGGAAGGTTTATAATTAAACTGTAGCTTGAATATGTTCTCAACAAGTTGATATCTTCACTGAAATGGTCAAAAGTCCTTTAAAATTTGCAAGACAATAGTGAAGTGCATCTTCTACTATTCTGTAGATTACTGTTTTTTTAGTGTTAGATTTTCGTCTTGGTGGTTGTAGTTTTATTTTATTAAAACAACTGTTGGGCATAATTGTTGAAAAATATGTTTTAACTACTGCAGTCTGATTTAATTTATGTTTTCACAGCAATTAATGGAAGTCATTTTAAATTTGATTGTGCATCTGATTGGAACATCCGAGTGTTGGAAATTAGTTTGGATTTGAAACAGGCATTTAGGGTCAAACTTATCCTCACGCAAGATGCTTTTCTTCCATTTGATTCTCTTTATGTTGATGAAATAACTATATTATTAATGGCAAACTAATGAATCCTCATGGATGGCAGCATTGTGCTTTGGAAGATTATGTTAAATCCAGTAGCTTTGCGTTGCGACCAGGAATTGAGAAGTAAGTTTGAATGAATTTGCTTTTCATTTAGTCTGAATATGCAATCTGAAATTTTATTTTTATGCAGCTTTGTTCGCTTAACTATAGACATCTTTCTCTTTTTCCCTTTTCCTATTTGCTGGGTGTGATGCTTCAATTTTTAAAGATGAGAATGTCTAGGTATTTCTTGTAAGTTTGTTGGTGAGGTCACTTAAAAATTAAAATTAGGTTTCATGTTTTTGAGTTTTTTCCTAATTTGTTAAGCGTGCTCTCTTTTTTTGTAACAATTGAGTAAATTTGCACTAATAATCTTTGATGACATTCTTATCTACAAAAGACTTAAGAAGAACACTTGAGACATTTAGATGAGGTACATGGAATTCTTGAACAATGCTTCTTCTTTTTCAAGGCATCCAAGTGTGAGTTCATGATTATAGAGATTCTGTACTTGGGGCATATCATCAATGCTTAAGGTATGAAAATCAACAAAAATTACAAACAACACATATTGGCCTCCTCAAAAGATCTTGACATTGTTGAGAGAATTCATTGGCCTTTGCAGTTACTGCAAGAGGTTTGTTAAAAGGTTTTTCATTGATGGCAATACCATTGATGAATTTGACAAAAAAGGGAGCTTTCATATAGACAAATTCAGCACAACTTGCCTTTAACAAGCTCAAGGACCACTTATAGCATTGAACCAAAAGAAAGATGCAAGAACACAAAGCAATCAACCACAACACCATAACACAAGGATTTTTTATGTGGAAACCTTGTTAGGGGAAAAACCACGGCGGAGGTCAATCCACAATATGAGTATACTCAAAATAAGTGTTTACAAATGGGGAATGCATATGCATTCAGGCACACTGCCTAGAGCTCACTGCTCAAATACAAAAGGCTTACTGCCCTAAAGAAGACTCACTGTCTTACAGTCATAGATAAACAACTGGAGTGGATGAACGATGAAATTAACATCTGCTAATGCCTAAGGATAGTTCTGGTTAAGCACATTTACAACATTCTTTACACTCTGTCTGATTCTGCTCGTGAAAACTCTGTCTGCTTTAATTTGAATCACCAATCTTTGTTTTGCTCAAGTGAAACTACGCACAATCGATCTATAATCCTTTTGACTTTCGCAACACATTGCATCACCTTAAAACGATATGAATAATCGATTATATATATCTACATCAAGAGATTACATCAACTACATGTCGGCTTCAACAAAATATAAAACATGTACAAACTATCGGCTCAATCCATAAACAATTATCGATGTGAACTAATCAAAGTCGGCCACAACATAGTGAGGACCCAAAACACCATGCTCGAACACAAAACACTTCAAACAATTATTCCTCGAATATTCGCAACACGCTACAATCATCAAGTCGGCCTTTTTGCACTATTAGACTGAAAATCATCAAACCGGATCTTCTAACTTGCACACCAATCAATACGAGGCTCTATGATTCAAAGATAAGAAAGTTCATACATCAAACGACCTTCCCTGAGATCCACAACTCAAAATGATAACATGAAATTACGTATGAATCAACGTAGACAACTCTGTCGGATGCCCTGTTTTAGCTTTGACAGTTAACACATTTCTTCAATCTGACTTTCGGTACGAGCAAATACTGAAGTGCGGATCGGATTACTAACTAGGGTTGCCATCAATGACAACACTAGATGACTTGTGCAGTGTCTCTTGCCAACAATCTCCCCCTTTGGCATTGATGGCAACACTTAGTGAAAAATGATTGTCGGAATCAGTACCAACATGAATACACTGCAATCCTCAAAACTTCAAAACACAACTCCCCTTGAGATGAATGACATTTTTCACTGCCCCACTCTCCCCCTTTGACATCAATGGCAAAGACGGGAATCCGCATACCAAAAATCATACAAAATTTCTATGTATATGTACAAACATGCTTCTCTAACTTACATAGACTGGAATATGTCTGCAAAATTGTTCTTCAATAGGCTTAAACTAGTGTCCCAACCCTTTTTAAGACTCTCCTAAATAGTCATGTGACCACAAAATAGATAGGATTGCATCTCTACTGACTCAAGATTTGCCAGATCATTGACAACCATAGCATCCTGTGCTTCCTTCAATGCACTAAGCATTGTCTCCATTTTAGGACCAATCAATCCTTTGAGCTCACATACCCTTTCAACAATTCTGTCTTTTTCATGCTTCAAACTTATAATTTTGTCAAGCAGGGATATGACTTGACCTTCTTGCTTATTCATAGAAACGGTTAGAGGATCAAAGGCTTGAGAAATATCTGCTAACTGCTTTTCATATTCCTTAATTTTCTTCTCAGTGACCTTAGTGAATTTAGACAAAGATAAGCATGACTTGTATATATTTCCACTCTCAAATAAAACACCTTGAATGTTCTTTTCACATGTAGCTAATAAGGATTTATCATTAGCAATCATACTCTTCAATCTACTGAACCTGTTAGCATCAAATTCTTTTTGGAGCTTATCCTCAGCTGACTTTTCAGCTCACTGTCCTCAATGTGAGATTTCAGTAGCTCCTCCCTTGCCTTGGCTTGAGCAAATGATGCTATCGTCAGCTTCTAAATAGGAGATAGAGTGGCCAAGTTGATAGGGCCTTCAACCAATTCAAGGTCAAACTCCTCCTATTGTTCTTCTAAAAACTCCTTTACTGCCTTTGCAGTGTCTCTTGCTTCCACAACAACCTCCTTTGCCTTAGCCTTCTTTTCTTCAATCACAGATTCTTGCTTGGCTTTAGGAATCCCCAACTCTTCAACTTTAGGAGCTTCGGTCTCCATAGGAATTTCAGTATCTTGCATATCCAAAGGATTCTGAGTATCCTCAATTATGTCTTCTTTCGCTTCTTCAATTTCCGGACTAGATGGAACATTTTCATCATGAATTTCTTTAGAAACAACGTTATATCTATTCTTCAACAAAACTGCCTTAAGAATTTTCTCATTGTCTTTTGCTACTTCTTCAATCTGCCCGATCATAAGCTTATTCACCCTTGTTTTGCTCTTAAAATCCTTTTTAGCATCATTGAGAATTTTCTTCATTTCTTCTATTGACATCATCGGACATAGATCAACAAGTATTCATTCTTTCATTTGTTCTTCTTTAGTTCTTGCATTTACTCTCCTCATTTCCTAGACTTCATATAACCCTTTAGGTAATTCTGACATTATTTCTATGAGTCATATTGAAAACATTCAAATACTTTATTGAGGCTTCCTCAAGAGTTCTTTGACAAAGTGTCATACCATTCAGAAAGTGGTTTTAGATTACCATCCTTAATTAAAGCTTTTTCCACTTCCTCTACAGTCATACCTGATCTGTCAATTTTCACCTTTTTCTTTGCTTTCTCTTCACCAGAGGGCTTGTCCTTGGAGACTTTTGATGCCTTTGTGCCCTTATGCTTGATTTCTCTTACGTCTTCATTAGATTCAGTTTCTTCATCATCATCAACAGCAACATAGACTCTTGTGCTTTTATCCTTCTTCCTTTTTCCTTCACTCCCGGATGTCTTGACTTGAGCTTTTATTGGGCTTGATTTCTTTGCAAGACCAGATGAGAGTGCAAAGCTCCTTTTAGATCTAGATCTGGCAGAGGATGCTGTCGGACTAGCAGACTCAGTTCTAGCAGGTTCTCCTTCTTTAGCTTGTTCTTTTTTCCTCCTAGCTTCCCTCACTGCTTCAGCTGATATGCCCATGCTTTCTGCAAAAGCTTCAACTTCCTTTCTCACCTTCTGGACTATCATAGGCTTCTTTAGTTCTGCATGCACTTGCATATTCTTCTCTTCAAAGGTACCAAACCTTTTTTCTGATGAATCTCGAGGTTTGCTCAACAGGTTTTGGGCATACAACTCCAAAATGTGTTCTTCAACCTCATATCCCATAGGCATTATCCAAACTATTCTAGGTTCTGCTGCTTCCATCAAACACTAATCAATGTCAACCATGAAGCAAATAGTGTCCTTATATTTTTCTGCAATAGATGTAGGAATCCTTTCCCTGGCTTGCATTTCACTCTGAAGGCTTTTGAAGTAACCCTAGATAGCAATTTTCCTTACTTTGCTGTCACCAATTATGTATAAGATGTCTCTGATTTGAACAACTACCGGTTTGTCACTTTGCCATTGCACTTTTCCAACTCCCGGAACTTCATTCATGAAGTAGAAGAATAGACATAACAATAGATTGCCATACTTGAAAGAGTTTTTCTTGTCCTTCTTGTTTTTACCAAGATTTTCAATTAGTTGGCCCCGAAGTAACTCACATAAGTCATATTCTGCATTTTCCTTGACCACTTGATAAGCTGCATAGATTGCAGTACCGGATACAGAGTTATCTCGGCTAGAGTGATAGATTTTATATCCAATAACCATAGAGGCAAATCTTACATCCACTTCAATGATGTAATTAATTGTCATGGCTCTCTTGTCGAAAACTGAACTAGTTGCCTCAGTGACTGTTTGGTTCTTCACAGATTTCAATGTTGGCAACCCACCAGATGAATTTAAACCAGTAACAATGCTTATAGCTTCCTTTGTGATCTTGAAGGGCTGACTTAACCACATGAACTCGACATGCACTCGACTTAGTATGTATCAGACCCATTCATTTTCGTCGAACACGGGAAACTTCACAATTTGTGTGAACTTCTCCTCCAAAGTCTTGAATTCAGGCCTTACACAGAGATCTTCTCCCACAATGTGATTTGTACACAGATTTAACAACTGCGAGCTTCCTAACTCCTCAACATTCGCACGAATATATGCCCTAATATCTTCAATGTGCAAAACACCATATGGAACGGAAGAAAATGCACCTAATGGTTCTGTCTTAATGGATTTGAACAGGTGCCATTTGAATTTTGGGCGGGGTCTATCCTTAATATCAACAACCAACAGAGCAACCATTTTTAGAAATTTCAAATTCACAAGTTTTGCAGATAAATACCTTTCACCGGATTAGGGTTTGATCGCTGAATCGCCTTTAGAATTGTATCTCGCCAAAATTTGCTTGTAGAGCTCTCCAAACTTCTTCTTCTTGAAATGCAATGTGACAAATGAGGAATAGAAGTAACCTTTTATCATTCGTACACCTAACTTTTTATCGCAATAAATGCTTTTGCCCTAGGTTTTCCGAATACCCTTCTTTCATAGTCTGTGAAAGAAAATTCTTCTGCGGACCTTCAATTTTGCATAAGTTTCCTCCACAAGAGATCCCAAAACAGTTGTAGATCATCAATGCAATCGTTGCAATTTGCCACATTCTGGTACCAACTACCGACAGGGGGGGTAAAAGATTTTCTTGAGAGCTCCCCCTAGGCTAGAGGCCTTAAACTAATTCCCAGAGGAATTTTCAGTACCAGATTCTGGTGCTGAGCTATTTCTTGCATCAGAAACACTCTTCTGCACCCATGTCTTCTTCATTTGCTTCCTGATCTCATCCGTAGTAACTTTTCCTTTTCCCTTATCATTCTTCTGCATACTTTTCCCTTTGTTTACCGAACCCTTCCTGTTTCTACAGAATCTTGCAATGTGACTGGATTTGTTTCAATTATAGCACACAACATTTCTTTGTCCAAACCAATTATTCCATTGATTTTTTCTTGATCTGCACTGGTTAGCAATATGGCCAAATTTATTGCGGGCATAACATTTAACATCTCTATTGAAAAAGTTATTTAACATATTTCTGCATTCAATTGACTTACGACCATACTTATTGCAATTGAAACACTGACTTGAGAATGATGGACCACTTGGATTCATTCTGCTTTTACATTGAGCAGCCATATGACCAAATTTATTGCATACAAAACAGTATCGATTGAACTTTTGAGCATTGCGTTGTCTTACCAGATACCTTCTAACATTATTCATCTGATTTCCTTGCCTAAATTTCCTTTGACCAGAGCCGGAGCTTTCTCCTTTCTCATATCCAAGACCTCACTTGTCTTTTCCAATCTTCTGACTTTGAATCAGTTCATCAAGCTTAGCTGAGCTAGTCTTGAACTTCTCCTTGTATTCATTTGTAGTAGCAAGGTCATCCCTGATAGTAACAATTTGTCTTTCAAGCTCTTCTTTATTGTTTCTAGATTGTTGCAATTCAAGCTCCAACTGATTGAATTCATCATTAATTCTGCTGCATTCATCAGATTTTTCTTTCTAGGACTGAGCAAGATTCTCTTCACTCTTCTTTCTCTCTTCAATCTCCTTGGTCATCCTCATCACAATAGATTCCATCTCATACTTTAGGACAACATTATCTCTGGTGAGCTTTTCACATTCTTCTATCTTTTCCTTCAAGGCTTGACTTATTTGTTCATCTTCCATGCTGTTACTTTCTTTCTGCTTGAGCTTATCACAGAGTTCCTTTCTGTTTTCCCTAGACTTATTGATTTGATCTTTCAATGATTGAATGAATTTCTCAACATTCATGAGGCTTGCTTGCAATTCCCGGACTTCAGATTTGGACTGATCAAGATCATCTAGTGCCACCAAAAGTTGTTGTTGAAGGCTGCCATAATCCATCGAATCCCCTACCTGGATCTTCCCCAAGCTATTAAACTTCTTCCGAGGAACTAGGCTCTGATACCAATTGTTGGAATCAAGGAACACTGAGAGGGAGGGTGGTGTTGAATCAGTGTTTTGCAAAATTTAACTTTATTAACTTGATTTTTAAACCACTTATAGCATTGAACCAAAAGAAAGATGCAAGAACACAAAGCAATCAACCACAACACCATAACACAAGGATTTTTTACGTGGAAACCTTGTTAGGGGAAAAACCACGGCGGAGGTCAATCCACAATATGAGTATACTCAAAATAAGTGTTTACAAATGGGGAATGGACATGCATTCAGGCACATTGCCTAGAGCTCATTGCTCAAATACAAAAGGCTTACTGCCCAAAAGAAGACTCACTGTCTTACAGTCACAAATAGACAATTGGAGTGGATGAACTATGAAATTAGCATCTCCTAATGCTAGAGTATAGTTCCAGTGAAGCACATTTGCAACATTCTTCACACTTTGTCTGATTCTACCCTTGAAACTCTATCTGCTTTAATTTGAATCACCAATCTTTGTTCTGCTCAAGCGAAACTGTGCACAATCGATCTATAATCCTTTTGACTTTCGCAACACATCGCATCACCTTAAAACAATATGCAATATGAATAATCAATTATATATATCTGCATCAAGAGATTACATCAACCACATGTCGGCTTCAACAAAATATAAAACATGTACAAACTATTGGCTCAATCCATAAACAATTATCGATGCGAACTAATCAAAGTCGGCCACAACATAGTGAGGACCTAAAACACCATGCTCGAACACAAAACACTTCAAACAATTATTCCTCGAATATCCGCAACATGCTACAATCTTCAAGTCGGCCTTTTTGCACTGTTAGACTAAAAATCATCAAACCAGATCTTCTAACTTGCACACCAATCAATACGAGGCTCTATGATTCAAAGATAAGAAAGTTCATAGATCAAACGACCTTCCCTGAGATCCAGAGCTCAAAATGATAACAAGAATTTACATATGAATCAATGTACACAACTCTGTCAAATGCCCTATTTTAGCTTTGACAGTTAACACATTTCTTCAATCTGACTTCCGGTACGAGCAAATACTGAAGTGCGGACCAGATTACTAACTAGGGTTGCCATCAATGACAACACCAAATGACTTGTGCAGTGTCTCTTGCCAGCAGATTCAAGAAAAGAATTGGAGTAATATTAATGCAGAATGGGCATTCCATAGCATTTGAGAGTTGGAAGCTTAGAAAGACAAGAAAAATGATTCTCAATCTATGATAAGGTAATGTTGACTGTTATGCATGCTTTGGCCAAATTCAGACGATATTTAGTTGGTGGCAGATTTGTAATTAAGATTGACCACAATAGCTTGAAATTGTTCCTCAACTAAAGAGATTTGAATGACAAAGAGCATAAATGGATGAATACATTTCAAGCTTATGATTTTGATATAAATTATGTTAAGGGTAAAAACAATGTTGTAGTTGATGTCCTATCTAGAAAACCAACTTTATGCTCTATGTCTAATATCTTTGCCAATTGGAAGTTGAGTATAATAACAAAGTATGCAAAGAACACACTTGCTATTGATGTCCTTGAAGGAAAATTACAAGAGGACATTTATAAGGTAGCAAATGATCTCATCCTTTATAAGGATAGAGTCTATCTCATCCCAAAATCAAACATGAAGAATAAAGTCTTGAGAGTTGTTCATGATACACCCTTGGCATGTCATCCAAGATACCTCAAGACTTACAAGAAAATTAGGGAATTTTTTTTAGAGAAAACACAAGGGAGATGTCCTCAAACACATTAGAGAGTGTGTTACCTACTAGCAAAACAAAATGGAGTGGGTGTTTCCAATAGGTCTACTATAGCGCTTACTGAACCCTAGATGAAAATGGGAGAGCATCTCTATGGAATTGATCGCCAACCTTCCAAGAGTTCAAGGTAAGGATTGCATATTTGTCGTAGTAAGAAGACTTACTAAATATGTTCATTTCTTTGCAATATCTTCAAAGTGCAAGGCACCACAAATGGCTAGATTGCTTTTCAAGATAGCAAAGCTCTTTAGTTTGTTTTGGTAGGAGCCAAGTTGATACCCAATACCAATTATCACCATCAAATGGATGGGCAAACAAATATTGTGAATAAGTGGATTGAGGGGTATTTGAGGGATTACATAGTGGGGCAGAAAACATGTATCAAATGGCTCTATCTAAGGGAGCCTTGTTACAATACTTCGCTTCATATATCCATTGGTATGACTCCATTGAGGGCTTTATATGGTTATGATGCTTTAACTTTTGTTGATTTGGAAATCACATATAGTAGAGTGCCAAAAACCGAAGACTTTGTCAGGTAGAGCCAAGAAATTTTGGAATCACTTAATGAAAATCTCCAACAAGCACAAAACCATTGGAAAATGTATGCAGATCAGCATCACATTGAGTGAACTTTTAAATTTGGAGACATGTAATGATCTGACCTAAATTTCTATACCAAAATATTGCAATCTTCATAGTTTATATGGGATAGGCATTTCGTCAAACAGTTTGTATGCTACTGGTCTGTTTATGTTTCTGCAATTTGTATAATAGGATGTGATATATATTCATCAAAATAGCACTCCACAATGTTTAAATTTACTAATTTCATTCATCACCATGTAATGCATAATGTAGTCATTCAGATAATATTTATGTGATTTCTTATATGGCCAATACAAACATTCAATTCAGAGACTTTCAATCAGACTATGACAAATAAAGATTTCAATTTAAATAACATTGCTGATCTGGAGTGATCAGAAATCCCATACAAATATTTTATTGACTTTCCTTATACCCATTCTCCACATGGTATGGCACCCCAATAGGCTATATGACAGCTATGAAACTTGTACGACAACCTCTTTGTGATTACTATCTCCCTCTATGCTGCATTGACCTTGGATTTGACCACCTTAGGCTGCGTTGGCATTAAAATAAACTCCAAACCCTTGGTTAATATCCATCACTCCATTCATATGGTGGTACGACCTCCTTGGATGGGGTTTATGCTCTTATTTCCTTTTTCCAAATGCACACACAAGCACAAATAAATGTTGGATATCCCACTTGCACACACAACACTAGAATTTTTGATATTTCATTCACCTTGCTTGTAAATGTCTTAAGATAATTTGTCTTGCTTGCAAGACTTCACAAATTATGCAATTGCTATCCACTTGCATGAAACTTGTGTGATTCCACCAGCAATCAGCTAGGCTAGATATTTCGCTACTGAAACCGATACCCTTAGGGATTTCATCGTAGGGTTTGCTCAAGCTCAAAGCTCAAACTCTGCAACAGAGAAAATAAACAAGCATATGCAAATGAGCTCTCAAATCACCTTTCATATTTTCCCAAAGAACTTTCTTGAAGGTTCTTTTAATTTCTCACTCAATATAATATTTAAAACACCTTTATAAAGTGACTTTATAATATATTCTCTTTTAAAACATTTAAATCACTTATAAAATTAATTAAGTAAAGTCATCCATAATATTTGCTTTATTGGACAACTTTAATTAATTAATTAATTTATTCCCTAATATAGCCCAAAATTAGCCTACAAGAAATAAATAAGCTAAACAAGACATTTCCGACTACTCCATGAAAGGGGACATTATTGTACTACCTTCCCAAGACTGCTTGTCCTCAAGCTATCGGAGATTCGGATGCTGCAAAATCTGTTCACCTTTCCAAGTAGCATCCTCCAAAGACAAGTTCTTCCATTTGGTGAGATACTCCTTAAGCACTTTGCTCCTTAATCTCCTTTCTCTGACATCCAAGATAAAATCAGGAACCAAAACCAATCTGCCCTTCTTATCCAATGGTGGAAACTCTGGTGATGAAGTGATGTGCTGCTCAAGTGCCTTTTTGAGGCAAGAAATGTGGAACACATTATGAATTCTGCTATTTTCTAGCAAGTCCAATTCATAAGTTACTTCACCAACTCTTCATGCAATCTTGTAAGGGCCATAGAAGAAAGGCTTTAGCTTCTTAGCACCACTCTTCTTCAAAGAAGATTGTCTGTAAGGTTGTAGGCACAAGAAAACTAAATCTCCCGCCTCAAAGCTTCTCTCAACTTTGTGCCTATTTGCATAGATTTTTTGTTGATTTTGCACATTCTGAAGGTTATCCTTAAGTGACTTAAGGATGTTTTTTTGACTCTCCTGTATCCAATCCTTCACCTTAGGAGCTTTGCTACCCCCAAATGCCAAGTCTACGAAAGACATAGCATCATAATGCACAATGCTTTGAAAGGAGTCATCACAATCAACATATGGTAGGTGGTATTGTAGCAGTGCTCATCCAAATGCAACCACCTAATTCAATTGTTTTGCTACTTTGCAACATAATTGTGCAAATCCTTCCACCCATTTGTCGACAATCTCCATTTGACCATCAATCTAAGGGTGGTAGTTGGTGCTCAAGGTCAACTCTGTGCCAACTAACTTGAATAGCTCCTGTCAAAAAATACTAAGAAATCTGCTATCTTGGTCACTGACAATGTTTTTCAATAGTCCATGAAGTCTGAACACCTCTCTAAAGAATAATTCTATGACCCGCGATGCCTTGTATTTAGAAGATATGACAAAGATCAACCTATCAACTGCCACATAGATACAGTCTCGACCTTGTACTATAGGAAGACTTGTGATAAAGTCCATAGATATACTTTCCTACTTCTTAGGGATAGGTAAAGGCTGCAATCAACCCGTTGGGAAAGTATGCTCTAACTTGTTTTGCTAACAAGTCACACACTCGCGAACATGAGACAAGGCATCATCTTTGAGACCCTTCCAAGAGAATCTATCTCTAATCTGCCGATAGGTTTTGAAATAACCTGGATGTCGTGCAAGGGGAGTATCATGAATGTCCCTTAAAAATTTCTCCTTTAGCTTCGATTATGGCACCAAATAAGTTATGTCCTTGTAGTAGATGACCTCATCTACCACCCTATACCTATCATCTTGAATCTTTCCATCCATCAACTCACATGCAAAATGTTTTTGAAATACTCAACTAAAATATGAGCCTTCCAATCAACTAAAATCTCCAAAAGGAGCATATAGTGGGTTTCCTAGAAAGAGCATCCGCTACAATATTCCTCTTCCCTTTCAAATACTGAATGTCAAAGTCATATTCTTGAATTTTTCTGAGCCACTTTTGTTGCCACTCATTCAAGTCCTGCTTAAAGAAGTATTTCAAACAATTATGCTATGTTCTAACAACAAATCTTCCACCTACCGGGTACTTCTTGAACTTTGCCAACACATGCATGATGGCAAGCATCTCTTTATTGTAGATGTAATATAATCTCTCTACATCACAGAGCTTCCTACTCTCATAAGCAATGGGGTGCTTGTTCTGCATAAGTACTACACCAATCCCTTCACCAGAAGCATCACACTCCAACACAAGGGGCTGAGAGAAATCAGGTAATGCCAAAACAAGACAAGTGCTCATTATTTCCTTAAGTTTGTCGAATGTGTGTTGAGGCTCCTCAATCCATTTGAAAGCTCCCTTAGTGAAATTTGTAAGAGGTGCACCAAGCTGAGAGAACCCCTTCACAAACCTCCTATAGTAATTGCAAAGGCTGAAGAATCCCCTCAACTCTGTTAGTGTCTTCGGTGGTGCCCAATCCAATATAGCCTAGATTTTTTCGTGATGGACCTTCACTCCATCCACATTAATCACATGCCCGAAGTAAAGTATCTTTGTCATTCCAAACTCACATTTGGAAGCTTTGGCAAATAAAGATTGTGCCTCCATGATGCCCAATACCTCATCAAGGTGCTTGAGATGATCCTCTCAAGTCCTATTGTAAATAAGAATATCATCAAAGAATACGAGTAAAAACTTTCACAGTTGCCTATTAAAAATGTTGTTTATGCCAGATTGAAATGTAGCAGGAGCATTGGTCAAGCCAATGGGCATGACCAAAAACTCATAGTGTCCATAATGACACTTGAATTCTGTTTTGTGAATGTCCTACTCTTGAACTTTGATCTAATTGTATCTAGAGCAAAGATCAATCTTCGAAAAATATATTGCACCATGCAACTCAACCAAAAGTTCATCGATCCTGGGAATCAGATGCCTATTTTTTATAGTCTTTTTATTGAGTGCACAATAGTCAATGCACATTCACATAGTCTCATCCTTCACCGAGACAACTGAAGAAGCAAAGGGACTTGAGTTAGGCCTGATGTGCCCCATATCCAATAACTCCTTTCAATCTCCTCTTTGAATCTCTTTGGATGTCGATAAGGGGTGGTAATAATGGGCTTAGAGCCCTTCTCTAGCTCGACTACATGCTCAAAACCCCTGTCAGGAGGTTTCCCAGGAGGAATGTCACTAAAGACCACACTATAATTATTCAAAACGGATTGGATATCCACATGCTTCTGTCCATCACCAACTGAAGGGGTTTCAGAAGAAATTAAACACTGGGATGCCCAAGCAACTGAAACAATTTTGGCTAAGAAATTGCTTGAATTAACAAGGGAGATGATTACATTAAATAGAGGAGGTAGATGACTGTAGACATTTAAAATGTCTAACTACCTCACCTACAAACTACTGTAGCAACAGTAGTATTGACCATTAATACAAGTAGAATATAATATTCTAACACCCTCCCTTAATGGTCAATCGTCAAACTAGCCTACAAAAAACAATCTGCAGGTCAATTGGTCACAAATTCTTCAGAACACTCTGCTGCTACGGAGACCCTCCCTGGATCTGCAGAATGTTGATGACCAAGAGTAACAAAAACCATCCAGAAAAAAGACAGAGAAGGTTGCCCCTTCTTTAGAAAGCTCTGCAACAAGAGACAAGAGTCTGCCACTGATTTTGCCACTGAGATGAGTCCGCCACTAACCCTCCCAGAATCTGCAGAACTGCTGACCAAAAGTCATCACAAAAAGTCCAACTTGACGTTGGATAACAGAGTTGTCCTTCCCTGAAACCAGAGACACACTGAGAACAGCTGCCACGATTTGAGGATAAATCGGCAAATCGTCGAAACTTTTGTAGATGAGCACGACGCTCGAAAACAGACTGCAAGAAGCTAGTTGTGCAGATGTTCACCTCAGCAACTTGAGGTGCGACCAAAACAGACTGCAACCAACTACGATTTTTGAGGTAAAAATCGCCAAACCCAAGATTACAAATCATCGTTTTTTTCGGAAAAAAGGGTAAAAACTAAAGACCAAAGAGCCCTCCCGTACAACATAAACCTTGACTAGGGTAAACAGGAACTGACCCTTAATTTTTGAGGAGAAAATTATAAACCCTTCAAGAATTTTTTAAGGGAAAAAATTATGAAAACCCACACAGAGTTTTTTTAAGGGAAAAAATATTAAAACCCATCAAAGGAATCCCATGCAACACTGCGAATTACAGAAGCCCAGAAACAGGTAGCCATCGATTGTCGGCTGAAAAACAGAGGGTTTGGAACCCTAGCCGCCAGAACAGATCTGAATAGAAATTGAGGCATGGAAAACGAGGCACCCAAAAAAATCGAACGACAACCCATTTGAGATCTCAGAAAACCCACCAAGAATCTGCAATCAGAAATTTTTTTCGACTTGTAATTGAGGCACAAACTTCGAGACACCCAAAAAAATCTGAGACTGACCCATTTGAGATCTCAGAAAACCCAGAAGGAATGTGCAAACGAAATATCTTTTCGACTTGATTTGAGGGTTCAAAACCCTAGCCGAAAATCGTAGAAGCCCTAGCCGCCATTAAAACACAGAAAAATTGCAGAAAATAGCTCAAAAACGTAGGCATTAGATCGTGGATTTTTCAGTGTCCAGAAAAGAACAGAAGGGTGTCGCAGAATGAGCAGGAGAAGCCCATCATGCGCTCGAAGAAACTCGAAATCGCACGCCAATATTGAGGAAAAAACCTGTCGCGCGGATGAAGAGATTTCAGAGATTTCTGAAAGCGCGAGCACAAACAGAGAGAGGAAACGCGACCTCCAGAAAACGCGTTTAGATTTTGTTCGAGAATATGAAAAAGAATGTCAGAATGCGCCCACAGAAATGCGGGCTTAAAAGACTTGAAATCGCAATTTTCTCAGCAACGGCAGATAAACGCGAATAACGCATTCAAAATATAGACGCGAGTTGCAGAGACCGCTCATTCAGACGCCTTCGGATTTTCCAGACAAGAAACGCGCTTTACCAGAATATCAAATCGTGTGGCCAGATTTTTGAGAAATATCGTGCCCAGAAACGCGAAAAAAATAGAGAAATAATGGCGCGTGAAAGACGTCACACGCGTAGACAGAAAAACGTGGGCTGACGAGGGTTAAACAGGTGAAAGGGCGTCGCGCTTAGAGCCAGAAAACAGAAACGCGACTTGAACCAGAGCCTCTCCACGATTTTCAGAACCCTCGATTTTTTTTAGAAGCCACATAAATTTCACAAAAGTCTCACACGAATTTTTTTCCATGAATTACAGACTTATTAAAAAATGCCCAGCAACAAAGAGCCTTCCCAGAATCCTGAGCCCTCTCGTGAGGGAGATAGGCTCAGACCTGCTTTGACACCAGGAAACAATTTTGGCTAAGAAATTGTTTGAATTAACAAAGGAGATGATTACATTAAATAGAGGAGGTAGATGACTGTAGACATTTAAAATGTCTAACTACCTCACCTACAAACTACTGTAGCAACAGTAGTATTGACCATTAATACAAGTAGAATATAATATTCTAATAGCAACATCACCATGTCTAAATATACTCTCCATCCTCTTTGTTGTCACAACCTTAGGTGCACCATTGGACATGCCCCTTAGGACCACCTTCTTCCCATCCACTCTAAGCTTCAGCTCCATAGTCTAAAAGTTTGTGAGTACTTTCCCAATGAGTGTAACCATTGAACTCCCAAGACTACATTGGTCTCCCCAATGCCTACCACATCAAAATCATTGGTCATTGTGTAATTACCCAATGCTATGTTGAATTGAGGAATTTGTTTAGTACAAGTCATGTTGAAGCCATCTGCAACCATCACATTGAAGCCCTTGAAGTCCTTTATCTATAAGCCCCTCTTGGCCACCAGGGCCTCACCTATGAAGTTGTGGGTTGCCCCACTATCAATCAAGAATGTAACTCACTGCCCTTGTAAGACCCCTAATACTCTGAATGAATTATACCTAGGAGTACCAAAAAGAGTTGCGATGGTTCTTCCCTTCTCTTCTTCCGATGGGTGTCTCTCCACATCTGTTGGTTCCCCATTTGAGTCATCTTGCTCAGTACCGGTAGCTCCTATTTTCCCCTCATCATCTAAAGCCACCTCTATGTAATGAACCTTCCTTTTCCCCAAACACCCGTGACCAGGCTCCCAAGGTTTTTTGCAAGAGAAGCAAAGCTTTTTCCTATGTAGTTCATTCCTAACCTCATCATCCATGGAGTTCTTCTTAGGCCTCTCTTTTTGGAAAGATTTCTTATCCTTCTTTACTGGAAATGGTTTGGGTTGGAATTTGTTTCTAGGAGCTAAACTCTCCATGTTTCGAGCCCTCTTTATGGAATCCTACAAAGCATTTAGATCAAATGCTTTGACCCAACCATGAAGTGGTTCTAAGTTCTAACAATCTCTCCATAAATAAAACGATTATCCTATGCTCAAAAACATTTGCGACCATGACTGAGAGTTTTTGAAACTTGGATTTGTAAGAGTCAACTGATCCTACCTGTCTCAATTGTGCCAACTCTTTGAAGTGTAGCTTAGGGTCCTTTTTATCAAACCTGCCAATCAACCTCTAAGTAAAATCAACATACGAGGAAATAGTGTCATGCCCCAAGGTCACCAACACATGGTACCACCACTCATGAACTTCTCCGTCCAAATGTAGTGTGGCATACTTAATGGCTTCAATCTCCAACACGAGATTAAGTGGGAAGTATGTGTCTAATTTTTTTACCCACGAATGTGCAGTACACTTATTAGAACCATCAAAACTGGGAATGGACAACTTGCCCCTCTACGTTGCAACTCTTGGTTAGTTCCTTGCTCCCTATCTTCTCTAGGTCTATTCCTGTATTTCACTTGGCAAAAATCTGCTAAGGACATGGCTGCATGAAATTCATCACCTAATGATTGATATTTTTCGCTCAAATAGTTTGCAAAACCTTAACAACCATCTTGCTATCTTGTTTGCCTTCTTGGTTGTGCTTTCAAGAAGTTAGGGTTCTACTGGATGCCCTGGAGTTGTCAATTGGAATGGTAGTGTTACTTCCTTCTCCATTGTTGTCATTGTTTCCATTATTTCCATTATTATCATTGTTTTCGTTATTGTCATTATTGTTTTGCATCCATTGAGTGAGTGATTGAACCAATTGTTGTTGTCCTCTAGCCAAGTCATTTAAAATTTGCATAATACTAAGATTTTGTGGATCATCCCTATCACCTATGTTCTCTGCAGCTCTCTCACCAAACAAATCTGCAATAGCAACTTCTTCAATTTCTGGGTGTTTCGGTGGATCGTTTGACCTCTGTTTAAAATAATACTTGTGAGACCCTCCTAACTGCATAATAATTTTTTGCTATCATAAACTTGCACAAATTTCCACTGGCTGGTAGGAAATTTGGCTATGATACCACTGTAATGATCTGACCCAAATTTATGTACCAAAATATTGCAATTTTCACAGTTTATATGGGATAGGCATTTTCGTCAAACAGTTTGTATGTTGTTGGTTTGTTTATGTTTCCACAATTTGTAAGATAGGATGTGATATATATTCATCAAAATAACACTCCACAATGTTTAAATTTACTAATAATTTTGTTCACCACCATGTAATGCATAATATAGTCATTCAGATAATTTTTATGTGATTTCTTATATGGTTGATACAAACATTAAATTCAGAGATTTTCAATCAAATTATGACAAATAAAGATTTCAATTTAAATAACATTGATGACCTGGAGTGATTAGAAATCCCATACAAATATTTTATTGACTTTCCTTTACCCATTCTCCACATGGTACAACACCCCAAAAGGCTCACCTTGGGCTGCGTTGGCATTAAAGGAAGCTCCAAACCCTTGGTTAATATCCATCGCTCCATTCATATGGTGGTACAACCTCCGTGGATGGGGTTTAAGTGGTACGACTGGGTATTGCTTTGCTCTTATTTCCTTTTTTGAAATGCATACACAAGCATAGATAAATGTTGGATGTCCCACTTGCATACACAACACTAGAATTTTTGATATTTCACCTTGCATGTAAATGTCTAAGATAATTTGTCTTGCCTATAAGACCTCACAAATTATGCAATCACTATCCACCAGTGTGAAACCTTTGTGATTCCACCTACAATCAACTAGGGTAGATGTCTCACTACCAAAACTAATACCCTTTGGGATTTTGTCCTAGGGTTTGCTCAAGCTCAAAGCCCAAACTCCACAATAGAGAAAACAAACGAGCATATGCAAATGAGCTATGAAATCACCTTTTATATTTTCCTAAAGGACTTTCCTGAAGGTACTTTTAATTTCCTGCTCAATATAATATTTAAAACACCTTTATAAAGTGAATTTATAATATATTCTCTTTTAAAACATTTAGGTCACTTATAAAAGTAAGTAAATAAAGTCATCTATAATATTTTCTTTATTGGACAACTTTAATTAATTAATTAATTTATTCCTTGATATAGCCCAAAATTAGCCTATGGGAAATAAATAGGCTATATCAGATTTTGTGGAGCAATCAAATTACCCAACTTTATTATCATATGGGTGCATATACATCTAATAGTGGTGAACAAAGTGCTTGAAATAGCACTCACATGATTCACAATATATAACTAAATATCACACGTAACAAAACAACCCAAAACAAATAATAACAAAACATAAACAAACTAACAATCGGCCTATCTATGTGGAAAGAATGATGGAATACCCTCTTAATTCCTGATTCATACAAGACTGCATAGTATTAGGTGCATTTGTTAAGCCAAAGGACATTATTAGACACTCATAGTGCCCACAATGATGCCTAACAATTATTTTGTGAACATCGTCCTCTCTTACCCTCATTTGATGGTACCTTGATCTAAGATCAATCTTGGAGAAATATATATCTCCATGAATCTCATTTATCAACTCATCAATCCCAAGAATGGAGCACCAATTCTTGATTATCCCTTGTAATCAGTGCACATCCTCATTTCTTAACCAGGTGTACAAAGAAGCAAAGGGACTAGAGCTCGATTTGATGTGTCCTATATTCAAGAGCTCTTTGATTGCTTTATCTATTTCCTCCTTGTGCCTTCTAGGATGGTGATAAGGAGTTGTAATACAAGTTTGGGACTTGTTTCAAGTTCCACTTTTCAGGTGGTAATTTTGAAAGTATGTCATTGAATACTATACTATGCTTATCTAAAATATACTAAATGTCAACATGATAGGATTTCTCATCTGTGGATGAAGATGTGGTTGTCACCAAACAATATGTTGCACAAGCTACTTGTCTTTTGTGAAATGATCTCTCCATCCTCTTTGCTAGGACAATTGTTGAGGCTCCATTTGCAATGCTTTGGAACACTACTCCCTTGCCCATATATTTGCATTTCAACTGTATGGTTTGATAGTTCTAAGTAAATTCTTCAAGGGTATGTAACCACTGCACACCTGAGACTATGTTGGTCTCTCCCAAATCTATCACATAAAAGTCATCACATACCTTGTGACTACCCAATCTGATGTTTAGTTGTTAGATCCTCTTAGTGCAAGGAATGGTGAAACCATCTGCTACTATGACATTGGATTCTTCAAAGTTCTGTATCACCAATACCCTTTTGGCTACCAATCCTTCATCCATAAGATTGTGGGTTGACACTACAATTTTTTGCCCTTGTAGAACTCCACAAACTTTGAAAATTGATACTTGGGAGCACCAAAAAGTGTGGCTTCCTCTTTCTTTTCTTTCAAGTTTTGGTTCTTCCTCTTCAATCGTTGGCTTCAGTTCCTCCAATCTTAATTCCTCATCAGATATCACCTCAATATAACACACCTATCCTCAGTCAAGGAATTTGTGACCAGGTTCCTATGGTTCCTTGCAAGAGAAACACGACTTCTTTCTTTGAGTTCATTCTTGGTTTCTGCTTTACTTTTTCTTTGTGACACATCCTTCTAATGAGATACTCTTTTCTGAAATGATTTCTTTTATTGACCCAAAAGTGGTGTCTTTGAGTAGAATTTATTCTTGGGCTTTGGGGTCTTTAGCACTGGGGCTATCTTAATGGCTTCCTACAAGGATGGTGGATTGAAAGCTTTCACCCAACCTTTGATAGGTTCGGTTAAACCTACCATAAAAAAAGGTAAGCCTCCTTTTAGAGACATAAACCATCATTGGTAATCTAGGAACTTTGCCACATAATTGTTCACTCTGCTATATTGCTTCAGTTGAACCAACTCCTTGAAATGAATCTTAGGGTTCTTTTGTCAAACTTGTCTATTAACCATTGGGTGAAATCATCATATGTGCTAATGAGATTGTGCCCTTTGGCAACCAATCTATGGTACCACCACTCATGTGCTATACCTTATAGATGAAGGGTAGCAAATTTTATAGCCTCATCTTCAAACATAGGATTTAATGAAAAATATATATCTAGCTGTTGAACCCAAGCACAAGCTGTTATTTGTTTGAACCATCAAAAGTAGGAATGGTTAGCTTACCCAATCTGTGTTGCAAATCTCTGTGAGGCAAATTTGTAGTTTTCTTTCTCATTCTTTTGACCAACTCTTCATCTTTAGGTTGCAAAAATTGATGAGAGACTTTTTTTGCATGGAATTCAAGTTTGAGAGCTCTTTATTCATCAAAATGAGCTGCAAAGTTATCTCCTAAATGATTTTGCTATTCTTCTTCTCTTTGTAAAAAATTAGGCTAGAAAGGCTTATATGTAGAACCGACCATGATTCTGTTATTTACAATAGCACTTCCTTCACTTGTAGGGGTTTGAATTGGTCTTGAAATACTCAAATTTTGTATTGTTTGTAATAATCGTGCCATGTGATTCGTCATTTGTTGCTGGCCTTGGCCCATGTTGACAACATTTTATTGGTTTTCTATTTTTTTATGTATTAGAACTTTCTTACTTTTTCCCCATTTTTCTACTTCTTCTTCCTCCTGACTTGAAACTTTCTCCATTCTCTCTAATAAAACCTGATATCTTTTTTACTGTGCTACATTAAAATTGTTAGCTCTAACCCTGCAGGCTAGCAAGATCAAGGCTTTGATACCATTGTAATGCCCTTTTTTAATATTTTAATAAAACCTGCAATTTTTTGTATTTCCTATCTATGCAAGGGATAAGAACTTTCTATGAATTTACTGGACACTAATAAATCACTTTTCCTTTTTTTATGTAAACAACATTGACAATTAATACTCAAATCTGCCACTTATCAAACAATATATAACTGAATGTAAATTGTTGTGTAATATCTAAATATATTGTACTTTATAGTAGTGCCAAGCATAGTTGAAAAACTCGCCCCAACAAAAAACTCGCCAAAAACTTAACAAAAACTTGGAAAAACTTGGGAACTTAAAAAATTGCTTAATAAACAGAAAAAAAGATGCTTCCAGCTTTAAGTTCTGCATAGCCAAGTTTTTCGAAAAACTTGGCAAAAACTCGCGAGTTTTTCGAAAAAACTAGGAAAAACTTGTCTGAGAAAAAACTCGCGAGCTGCGAGTCTGCCAACTATGGTGCCAAGTATAAGAATAATTATTATCAAAACCTTGACATCAATGCTAGTGTAATTAAATGCTATTACAGTTTTAGGACTGCGCCACATATGAGAAATGCAAGAATATTTATTGGAACCTCAAAATGCAATTGTTTATTACAGATCATCATTATGAAACCTTGAACAAATGTGAATACATTCAACATAAATGGGCCGATGATGGTGATGATAGAGTACTCACAAATGATGGCAGTGACTATATATGCTACAAGCTGTTTGCTTGGAGCAATCTGAAACAAGAAATGTTTGATATAACTACGCTTTCTAGTACCCTGCAATGGTATGGAAGCCACCAAATTGTGCAACAACAAATGCAAGATAATAGCAAATTTCAAAAGGTTGTGTAGCAGCAAACACATAATATGGAAACAACAAACACACAAAAATAAACATCGAAATACTAAAACAGAAGCACCTTTATAAATATTAATCTTGTTACGATGAGTGGCTGTGCCACAATGAGAATCACACAAAATCCAAATGCTCACACCGACAATCTTCTATTAAAATAAACACATGACATTGAAATTGGGAACACATTGTAGCAAATTAGTTGCTGGTCCGCCGTTTCTGTTTTTTGGTTTCTGTATTGTAGTGCTTGTTGTTTTTGACTGGTTGTTGTTTTCTAGTCTGTCTTCTTGGGCTGTTCTGCCCTGATGTAATGCTTTGTACGGGCTCAGGGCCCTTCCCTGCTTATCTAATCAAAAACATTGTAGCAAATTGGAAACTAGCTGCATTTTTTTCTGCTCAACTGTGATGCTTGGGTGAAACCTCGTTAAAAAAAAAGGTTGTCATCCTTTGCCCCTACCTGGAAACCAAGATGGTTTTTGTCGTCCAATCTATGCACTCCATGGGTTTTCATCCTTAAGAGAAACAGAAAAAAATGTTTCGATTTCATAAAAATTGATGCTTTCCTTTGAGCAATTCTCTTTCTTTTATAAACTCCATTTTGGCCCCTTTTAATTTGAATTCTCTTTTCCCTCTAAGAATTCCCTCCGAAGTGTTTACTTAAACCAATTTAATAAAATATTACATAAGGCCTTAGTATGCCCCCTTTAGACAATTCACTTTATAATAATCATATTTGAGTTTCGTTTCTATGATATTTTAAAATAAAGTTACTAGGATTAACTTAATATATAATTATTAAATTATTTTCCTAACTTTATCCCTTAGCCTATGGGAAATAAAAAAAATATGCCATGAGTCTCCCAATTAATAATAATTCTGAAACGGGGACATGACAAGATATTGTGAATCTAAAGTCCAAAACTTCATATTGTTGTTATTTAAGCTCCAAAGTCTAAACATGAATTAACAAAGTGTGTTTAGAGTGAGTTATAGTGGTTATTTTAGCTTTTTATGTCAGTGAATTTTTTTAGGTTTTTTGTTTTTAAAAGTTTTTTTATCCATTTTGAACAGGAAGCCCTAATTTTTGAATTTACGAGTCTCCATGGACTTGTACATTCTTGCAAATTTAGCAGTTTCTGCACAAACTTGGTAGATTTGGCCTTGCTTGGAGTCTGATTTGGAGGACTTGCTGAGTAACCTTAATTTATTTTGCATTCTTATATCAAGATTAATGCCATTAAAGCCTATAATTGAAGGGAAATTGGTTTGTTGGTGTTCTTGTCTAGTAACTTTCAAATCCAATCCACAAGAGTTTCCTGAAAGAATGGACATTTGTAAATTGCAATCCCTAACAACTAAAGTAATGGGACTCGCCAATTACCGAATAGGGTCGCCAAGTCTTCAAGTGAGCAAAGCCTAAACAAGGCTTGGAGACCCATTTTAGAGACTAGGTAAAGTCTTTGCAAAAAAAAATTGAAAATTCTTTTTTTTTTTTTATTATTATTTTTTATTTATTTCAATTTTTTCTAAAAGTGCCAAATTTTGTGCCAAGCTTGAATATGAGTCCAAAATCAGCTTGCAGTGTTTGCCAAGTTAGAGTCTGGTAACTATGAAACCAACACAATGATTGATAGGCTTGTAAAAAAATGAAAAGAAAGTTTTGCAAAATTCTTTGATTTCTTATAATTTTTTAATGAGTGTTCTTGTCCATGCTTTTTGTACTTGAAAATGTAGTTAGTAGAATATTTCAGCTTTTAATTTTATAGTGGAACAAATAGCTGCCAAGGTTAGCTAATCTAAAGCTATTTGATGTGCTTATGAAAACTTTTACAGGTTTGTGGATGATGCATTTGAGGAACAAATACCAGTCATTATATTATCTGCATACAGTAGGAATGGAGAAGAAACTGCCAGGTCTGTCACATCTAACAAAACAGCCAAATATAGTTGTATTATTCCAATTAAAAATTTCATTAGCTATAATCGCATATTCTTGAATTGCTGATTCTTCTGTAAAACTTTATTATGAAATCTTGACTATGTTTGATTATTTGTATATGTTAGTACAAAGGTCTACAAAACATGGAAATTATTTTGTTTTCCCAATCCATTCTTTTGCATTAGGTTTGCTGTGAGATTACTTTGGGTGTTTACTCCCTAAAATGTTGTGTAAAGGTTTTGTCAAATGTTTATTGAAATATATCGACCAATTTTTTTTTGATTTTTGAATGCAATTACAACAACATACACCCATTAGGGTTAGCACTTAAAAACCCAAAGCGATGCAGAATTCAACTCTAACCAAGAATGCGCCAGATGACGGCGAGCATATGGTTAGAGGATCTCAATGCAATGCGAAAAGATTAACTCTAACTAAGAATGTGCCCGAAATGGACGAACATATGGTCAGAGGATCCCTATCTATTGCAATACTGAAAGCAACTCAACACCAAGTATGTGCTACTCAATCCAGGATGGAGATGAGGCGACCATATGGCGGAGATATAAGATATTACAATGCAATTTAAGTAACAGGCGGCAAGCCAGCCTCTTCCACTTATTCAGTGGGCAATTACAAAGCATGAAAAACAAGATTTAAAAGAGATGCTGACAGTACTACTGTGCAGCTTACAATATATTGAAGAATGTCTGCAAGATCAAGGATTAGAGCTCCACAAAGTGCTGCAATATTAAATATGTCCTCCACTATAGCAAATTTGAATTCCTAACACCCACCCTTCACTCATACACAATTTTCTCAAGTCTGATATGACAGACCAACAATAAGAATATCAGAACCAGCAACACAAAAACTCAAAGGAAAGCTCACAACTCACTCAATACTAACTCAAACAACTTGAAAACTAATGCAAAATACCTTCCTAATGATGGTGCCCAAGATGACAACAAGGAATTGACCCCAAATGCTGTTATTTATTTTTGGCACGAATCCCAATGAGAGCACAAAAGGTACGGCTGCAAGGAGGGGCGATTTTGGTTTATAAAATTGGAGACTTCATCATAAATTCCTAGACTTCTTTGAGAGGGGTGCCCTTGCCTAGCAAATGCATGGGTAAAGTACCCAGAACCAAAAAAAATCACACAATGACTTATGAGATAAAAACCAAATCTGCAACACAAACCGGCAACTCCAGATTTTTTTGATTATCTTGCAAATATAGAGATTACAATGAAGAGACAACAGCTACAAAGCAAACTCACTACAAAATCATTCAAAAGCAAGCAAACCTCTCCACTAGGTGCTATCTCACAAGCACGAAGTTGAGCCAAGCTAGGAGGCATTCATTCCTCGAAGCAGTCCAACACCATTTCGGCAGCATAACATTACTCAGCATATGAGATGCCTAAATGAAGACCCAAGACCTTCTTTTATAACTCTGTGAAGACTCTCCAGAAGCTTCTAGAAACCCTAACTTTTTCAAATTTGAAATATCACCTTTTCCCTCCAAGGATGGCAATCCTTTTTCCTTCAAGGTAATTTGACTTTAATTTAAAATAAACTCCTCCAAGATAGGCGTCCATTTCTCGCAAGTGTTTTTTGAACTTTAGAAAATAAGAAATATCTTCATGAGGCGCCACCCCTCAAAGTCCCCCTTTTTAAGAACAACTTAAAGTTGCTTTACTAGGCCAAGGGGTCACAATAATAAAATATAATTTTAAAATATAACATTTTAAAATCAACTGGATATCTCACCAAAAATGCTTCCCAAGGTCAAGGTTGATCAAACCAACTGAACAGACTGAAGATGAGAGCCAACCAAGCCGAAGCCAACAGGACCACTGCCAGAAATAGAATTTACTAAAAATAGTAAATTCATGAAAGTGCTCAGAATGCCAAGAAAAAAGCATCACTGCGAAGCTCACGAAAAACCCAGAAGGAATCCGCAGTTCAAACACCAATCCTCGAGCAAAAGAAACCTCCAACCAAGAAACCCTAATTTCACCCCCGAGAAGCCTACGGGTCTCTAGAATAGGCCAACGGTCGATAGAAAAAGTCATGCTCGAGAAGGGGACATTACAATCAGCCCTCCCCAAGATTGCTTGTCCTCAAGCAATCGCAAGCCTGGGTGTTGCAGAATCTCATCATTCTCCCAAGTCGCATCCTCCATAGGCAAGTTCTTCCATTTCACCAAATACTCTCTAATTGTTCTTTTTCTCAAAGAACGTTCTCTGGAATCAAGAATCTCTTCTGGAATCAAAACCAACTGTCCTTCATCCAAAGGTGGCAACTGTGATGAAGCAATAACATTGTGCCCAAGTGCCTTCTTGAGGCTAGACACGTGGAAGACATTGTGCACTTTGCTACTCGAAGGTAGCTCTAACTCATATGCTACTGCTCCCACCTTTCTGATAACCTTGAACGGCCCATAGAAGCGAGGTTTGAGCTTCTCAGCTCCACTCTTCTTGAGAGTAGACTGTCTGTAAGGTTGTAGTTGAAGATAAACCATATCTCCAACCTCAAAAGAGCGCTCAACACGCCGCTGATCAGCGTACATCTTCTGCTGATTCTGTGCAATTTGAAGATTGTTTTTCAATGATTTCAAGATATCTTGACTTTGCTGCAATAAATCCTTGGCTTGAGGGGCTTTGCTATCACCAAACACCAAATCAGCAAAGCTAGGAGCCTCATAACCATAAAGAGTCATGAAAGGTGACATCCTTATTGACATGTGAAAAAAAGAATTATAACAGTATTCACCTATGTGAAGCCATTTCACCCATGCTCTTTGCTATTCTGAAACATAGTTCCTCAAATAACCTTCCAACCATTTGTTCACTATCTCTGTTTGTCCATCGGTTTGAGGGTGATAACTAGTGCTAGGAGTAAGCATTGTACCACTCATTCTGAAGACCTCTTGCTAAAAAAGTGCTTAGGAACTTGCTGTCCTTATCACTCACAATGTTTTTTGGCAAACCATGTAATCTGAACACCTCATAAAAAAACAGATCTGCAACTTGAGCTGCTGAAAAAGAGCTAGTAATAGCAAAGAAATGAGCAAATTTTGTCAACCTATCCACTACAACATAGATACAGTCCTTTCCTTGGACCTTGGGCAACCCGGTGATGAAATCCATTGATATGCTTTCCCATTTTTGATTGGGAATGGGGAGAGGTTGCAGCAGACCAGCAGGTAGAGTATGCTCATTCTTGTTCATTTGGCAAGTGGGACACTCCTGAATATAGCGTTGAACTTCCCCTTTCAGCCCTTTCCAAGAAAATCTTTCCTCGAATCTGCCTATATGTCTTGAAGAACCCCTGATGACCAGCAAGTGGGATGTCATGAAAAGTCAACAAAATCTTCTTTTTGAGCTTAGAATCAGCCACCAAAAAGATTCTACCCTTGTAGTGTATCAGCCCTTCAACCACCTTGTACCTTTCGTCATGAAAAGTACCCTCAATAATGCTGGTTGCAAACTGATTTTTGGCATAATCAACAAGCAACACGTTCTTCCAATCAGCAGTAAGCTCACATAATGAGCTCAAATGAGGTCTTCTGGATAAAGCATCAGCCACTATGTTGTTTTTCCCCTTGACATACTCAATGTCAAAATCGTAAGCTTGAAGCTTACTCACCCACTTTTGTTGCCTCTCGTTCAAATCCTTCTGATGCATAAAGTGCTTGAGACTATTGTGATCAATCTTGACCACAAACTTGCTTCCCACCAAGTACTGTCTGAACTTGGCTAATGCATGCATGATTGCAAGCATTTCTTTGTCATAGATAGAGTAGGCCCTCTCAACTCCTCTTAATTTTCTGCTCTCAAACACGATGGGATGCTTATCTTGCATCAAAATAGCCCCAACACCTTCACCGGATGCATCACACTGTAGCTCGAAGGGCTTGGAAAAATCCGGAATAGCTAGAACAGGACAAGAACTCATTATCTTCTTAAACTTGTCAAAAGTACTCTAAGCCTTTTCTGACCAACAAAAAACCCCCTTTTTTGTGAGGTCAGTAAGAGGAGCAGCATTTTGTGAATAGCCCTTTACAAATTTTTTGTAGAATCCGCAAAGTCCCAAGAACCCCTTCAATTGAGTCAAGTTCTCTGGGTCAACCTTCACTCCTTCAGCACTGATTATGTGACCAAGGTAAAGTAGCTCCTTCATTCCAAATTCACATTTGGATTGCTTGGCAAACAAACTCTCAGACTCAAGAATACTGAGCACTTCCTCCAAGTGCTTGAGATTTTCTTCCCAAGTCTCGTTGAAAATCAGAATGTCATCGAAGAATATCAACACAAACCTCCTTAATTGCTTTTGGAAGACTCTGTTCATACAAGACTGAAAAGTATCAGGAGCATTAGTCAGCCCAAATGGCATGACTAGGAACTCGAAGTGACCATAGTGACATCTGAAAGTTGTCTTCTCAACATTAGATCCTCTCATCCGAATCTGATAGTAGCCCGACCTCAAATCTATTTTCGAAAAGAACTTGGCTCCATGTAGCTCATCAATGAGCTCATCTATCCTCGGAATGGGGTATCGATTTTTGATGGTGCTTTGATTCAAAGCACAATAATCCACACACATGTGGATGGTACCATCCTTCTTCTTCACAAGAACAACTGCTGAAGCAAAAGGACTCTTGCTTGGTCTAATGAAGCCCATCTCCAAAAGTTCCTTAATGTTCTTCTCAATCTCATCTTTCTGTTTCTTGGGGTACCGATATGGAGTTGTGATAACCGGCTTAGCCCCTTCCTTGAGTTCTATGACATGTTCCGAACCCTGTTCAGGACGAGGTCCAAGAGGTAAATCAACAAACACTTTACTCTTCTTGGTGAGTAGAGACTGAATATCAGGAGGGTAGTCTCTCTTTGTTTCAACCGAACTAGCAGGAAGAACCATGCACTCTGCAGCCCATTCAACTTGATTTTGCCGAATCAGCCTTGCCATTCTCTTGAATGACACAATTCGAGGACCACCATTAGACATCCCTCTGAGCACCACCTTCTTTCCATCGGATTGAAACTTGAGCTCCATAGTTTGCAGATTTAGGGAGATTTCTCCAAGTGAATGCAGCCATTGAATGCCTAAGATGGCATCCGTATTTCCAATGCTAACCACATAGAAGTCATCCTTGACTTCCTAGTTGCCCAATTGCATGGACATGTTTGAAATCTTCTTGGTGCATGAGATGTGAAACCCATCAGCAACCATAACTCTGAAGCCTTCAAAATCTTCTGTTTGCAACCCTTTCTTTGCCACCACAGCTTCATCAATGAAGTTATGTGTTGCCCTAGTGTCAATTAGAGCAACTATTCGCTGCCTTTTAATCATCCCTCGAACTTTGAAGGACTCATTCTTCTGAAAGCTCAAAAGTTGAGCAAATGTACCTCCACTTCCCTTTTCGTCTTCAGACTCTTCTGGAGCTCTTTCTACTTTGCTGTCCTCAAAATCAGACTACTGATCTGAAAAATCAGAATTGCTTTCTTCAGCTGAATAGTATTCAATTTGATGAAACTTGACTCCCTTTGGGCAAACATGATCTTGGGACCATTTTTCCCTACAACGGAAACATAACCCCTTTTTTCGGAGTTTGTTGAGAGTCTTTGGATCCAACCTTGTGACATGAGGTTTTTGCTGTTTGAAATCCTTATGGTGAGGTCTCTTTCCTTTGTCCTTCTTGTGAAATGATGGCTTGGATTGAAATTTTGATTTAGGAGCAGCCCACTCCATATTCCTTGCTTTCTTCATTGCCTCCTGTAAGGAGGGTGGATCAAAAGCTTTAATCCAACCCTTGAGTGGTTCCATCAATCCTTCACTGAATAGGATCATCAACCGTCTCTCCGTGATTCCAGTGACCATCACTGAAAGTCTCTAAAACTCGGCTATGTAGGCATCCACTGTGCCATATTGCTTTAACTGTGCCAACTCCCTGAAACGCACTTTTGAATCTTTCTTCTCAAATCTTTCTTTGAGTCTATTGGCTAACTCATCATAGGTAGTGATAGACCGATGACCCAAAGTGACTAGGCCATGGTACCACCATTCATGCGCCACGCTGTCTAGGTGCAGTGTAGCGAACTTAATCGCCTCCTCTTCTGCCATGGGTCTAAGGGCTAGATAGTTGTCTAGCTTCTGTATCCAAGCTCGAGCTGAACTATTATCACTTCGGTCAAAGTGTGGAAGAGTAACCTTGTTGATAGCTTGATACAAATCCCTTTGCATAGATGTTTCCCTATATTCATGGTGTCTTCCTTGTCCTTTATTCTTCCTTCTAAGGTCCATGAAATCACTGAAAGACATGTCTAGCTTAACTTCATCAGGGAGAGTATCATACTCAGTACAGCCAATTCTCAACTGTTCCACAAATGATGCATTTTCTTCAGGGTTAGGTCGAGGGTTTGCTGGTGCTAGAAATGTTGGTTTAAATGGCCTGGAAGAGATGTAGGTGCTGTCAGAAGTAGGCTGAGCTGTGTGACCATTATGCTGGTTGGAGGCACTATGTTCTCCTGTGTGCCCTGTATTGTTTTGTGGAATTGGGTTCTGACCCATTTTCCCTATCATGAAAGATACCATGTCCATCAAGGCATCCATTTTCCTCTCAAACCTTTGTCCCGGACTTGGTGATCTTTCTTTACTCTTCCCACTATCATTCTTGTTGCCCAAAACTCTCTCATTACCACCTGAAGTCCTCTCATTATCCCCCATTTCTTCCTCTGGTGAAGATTCACTATTTGCTCTTAACACTTCTGAAATTGTCTGACCTTCTGGAACTATAGGCCACTGACGCTGTTTGGTATCCCTCTTGTATACCCTTGCTAAGTACCTCCGTTCTCTGCCACTCATAGAAGGCTGGTTTCACAGGATGGCAGGATGCATGGCTCTGATACCAATGAAATATATCGACCAATTTTTTTTTAATTTTTGAATGCAATTACAACAACATACACCCGTTAGGGTTAGCACTTAAAAACCCAAAGCGATGCAGAATTCAACTCTAACCAAGAATGCGCCAAATGACGGCGAGCATATGGTCAGAGGATCTCAATGCAATGCGAAAAGATTAACTCTAACTAAGAATGTGCCCGAAATGGACGAACATATGGTCAGAGGATCCCTATCTATTGCAATACTGAAAGCAACTCAACACCAAGTATGTGCTACTCAATCCAGGATGGAGATGAGGCGACCATATGGCGGAGATATAAGATATTACAATGCAATTCAAGTAACAGAGGGCCAGCCTCTTCCACTTATTCAGTGGGCAATTACAAAGCATGAAAAACAAGATTTAAAAGAGATGCTGACAGTACTACTGTGCAGCTTACAATATATTGAAGAATGTCTGCAAGATCAAGGATTAGAGCTCCACAAAGTGTTGCAATATTAAATATGTCCTCCACTATATCAAATTTGAATTCCTAACACCCACCCTTCACTCATACACAATTTTCTCAAGTCTGATATGACAGACCAACAACAAGAATATCAGAACCAGCAACACAAAAACTCAAAGGAAAGCTCACAACTCACTCAATACTAACTCAAACAACTTGAAAACTAATGCAAAATACCTTCCTAATGATGGCGCCCAAGATGACAAGGAACTGACCCCAAATGCTGTTATTTATTTTTGGCACGAATCCCAATGAGAGCACAGAAGGTACGGCTGCAAGGAGGGGCGATTTTGGTTTATAAAATTGGAGACTTCATCATAAATTCCTAGACTTCTCTGAGAGGGGCACGCTTGCCTAGCAAATGCATGGGTAAAGTACCCAGAACCAAAAAAAAAATCACACGACTTATGAGATAAAAACCAAATCTGCAACACAAACCGGCAACTCCAAATTTTTTTGATTATCTTGCAAATATAGAGATTACAATGAAGAGACAACAGCTACAAAGCAAACTCACTACAAAATCACTCAAAAGCAAGCAAACCTCTCCACTAGGTGCTATCTCACAAGCACGAAGTTGAGCCAAGCTAGGAGGCATTCATTCCTTGAAGCAGTCCAACACCATTTCAGCAGCATAACATTACTCAGCATATCAGATGCCTAAATGAAGACCCAAGACCTTCTTTTATAACTCTATGAAGACTCTCCAGAAGCTTCTAGAAACCCTAACTTTTTCAAATTTGAAATATCACCTTTTCCCTCCAAGGATGGCGATCCTTTTTCCTTCAAGGTAATTTGACTTTAATTTAAAATAAACTCCTCCAAGATAGGCGTCCATTTCTTGCAAGTGTTTTTTGAACTTTAGAAAATAAGAAATATCTTCATGAGGCGCCACCCCTCAAAGTCCCCCTTTTTAAGAACAACTTAAAGTTGCTTTACTAGGCCAAGGGGTCACAATAATAAAATATAATTTTAAAATATAACATTTTAAAATCAACTGGATATCTCACCAAAAATGCTTCCCAAGGTCAAGATTGATTGAACCAACTGAACAGACTGAAGATGAGAGCCAACCGAGCCAAAGCCAACAGGACCACTGCCAGAAATAGAATTTACTAAAAATAGTAAATTCATGAAAGTGCTCTGAATGCCAAAAAAAATGCATCACTGCGAAGCTCACGAAAAACCCAGAAGGAATCCGCAGTTCAAACACCAATCCGCGAGAAAAAGAAACGTCCAACCAAGAAACCGTAATTTCACCCCCGAGAAGCCTACGGGTCTCCAAAATAGGCCAACGGTCGATAAAAAATTCATGCTCGAGAAGGGGACATTACATTTATTGTTGTAATGTCTATTCAATTGAATTTTTGTCATGTCCCCAAAAATTATAACAGTAAGATATGGAAATACAAATAAATAAATAAATAAATAAATAAATAAAATACATAACATTAACTATTTAATTATAATTATCAAAGATAATATTATAATTATAAATATTAAGTATAATAATGAAATATATTATAATTTTTATCATCATTATTAATGTTATTGTCAAAATAAAATAATAGATACAATCCCAAAATCCCATTATAAAATAATAATAATACGAAATATATTTTAAGAAACAATATAAAAGATATATAAATATAAATACTAAACATTATTATAATTATAACATAATAAAATACACAAATATAAACTATAGAATAAACAATAGTAAACAACATATGTAGTTAAATCTGATTTTAAAATAATAAGAATCGAATTCTAAACTACCATCATCTAAGCTAACAAAAAGCATCGATCCTCCTTAAGCAGCCAATAGGCTGTAAACTTTAAAGTATGCAATGGTTGGCATTAAAAGGTCAACGGTCATGCAAAGAAAGATGAAAGGGCCACGTCCCTTCCTCAATAGAGGTGACTGTTGGGCAGATCAAGCAATATAAAAGAAGACACAAGTCACTAAAACAGATCGTCACTTCATAAGCTAATTGGGAGAAAAAGTAAGTTATCGACAATTGCTGGCAAAAGGGGGAAATGACGTCTACAGCAGCAATAGAAGATAATCTCTAAGCATATAAAGAGATCAGAGTAAATCTAAAGAATGCGGACAGACATATTTGTATAGCGTCGAACTATTAACAAGAAGGTAATGTCTTCTAATATAAATCGAATGGAAGAATAAAAAGGAATATATGCTAGTACCACCGTGGCTGAAGAAATGAAGGAGTAGAATAAATTAAAATAAAGGGGTACGACTTTGATAGGTCATTACTTATATATAGAAATAGATCAATTTTAGATGAGTACAGAGATACTTATATATTTCTGAATAGATAGAAGAATAAGTGGGGTGGAAAGATTAAAGGGAATAAGTTAATATATATGATCAGATATATGTAAAGTAATATATGATAATATATCTAATCAAATATGTGTAAAGTAATTGTTACCTACTTTTTACTTACAGCTCAGGTCAAGTCAGATTTATTGGTTTTAATTGCTGAAAAGCCTTTCGTTACCTATTAATTTTTCACTCTGATTTAAAACAAGTAAAACTAGATGAAGTTCATCGTTTTAAGGTACAAAATTTTTCATGTTTTGCTGATTGAGTGTTCAGTAATCATCATTAAGACCATTTTGCATGTGAATCATAGTTTATTGTGCAAACGTCTGAAATAGAAAATTGAAAAGATTTGCATAATAATGCTTTTATTCATTCTGTAAAAATGCTGAATTCCACACAAGCCGTGGAAGTAACTTTTCTGATTCTTACGATCAAAGGAAGAATGCATAAATAACTGTATGCTATACAACTGAATATAACGGAAAGATAGGGTAGGAGGTGATTCATCATTGCCTGGAATGACGAATCGTTGACAGTTGAAGACGTTAGCTCTAGCACCAATTTTAGTTGTAGCTTCCGTTTTAGCTCCAAAAGCGTCTGCAAGGAAGATAAAAGATGACATTAGAGATTATCTCTAAGCAATAACGGATCAATCCTATCATATATCTACGCTACCAACAGAAATATAACATGCAGTCGATCAGGCATGCATCAGATAATTGCAAAAAATCAAAAAAGAAAGAATGTAATTCAATGGAAGCTTTCAGCTTCTTTTATTTTGCTGACATGTTTATTTCAGCGTGCAGGAACAGGTTCATCATGTTCATTTATCAGATATGTGGAGTAAAATGGGCTCCCACAAGGGTAGAGCTCGGCATATCAGGTAAATACCTCTCATTCACATCATACATGACAGTCATTGATATCAACTACGGTCTTAAATAAGAAAGCTGTCATAAAAGCAACTCATAGCAGCAGTGTTCAATTCAACAACAGCAGCCATAATATGAGAGATGGTTATAGAAGTTTTTTGCAAATGAATTACAAAAAACAAAATGTCAAACAGCCAACAACTATGGAGATGCAGTGACCATTAAGCAAAAAAAGGAAATGGTGAAACAGCGAATGGTTAATCATGCATATCAAGTTCTCATTTTCAGCTTAAGAGCATGTTAACATATTCTTGGTAAAGTTTACGCACAGCAGTATAGAGGACAGCAACAGTCACTTACAAGCTTCTTTCGTCAAGAACAGAGTAATAGCATGACATCTTAAGCTCACAAGGTATGCATATTCATAAATGTCATAAAGTGCATTGAAACAGATTTTGGTTTTCATGGATAGATAGTTCAGATTTTAATCTATCATGCACAGAAAAATAAAATGCAGAGAAGAGAGGAAAGAAATTTCTGTAAATGAACCAAAGTTTTCATCTTCAGCACAAGAATACATTGAAGTTTCAGATTTCTAAGCCAACAGAAACACAGAAAATGCAGTTTCAAATTTAAAGCTTGCCTTTTAGAGCAGAAATCAGATTTCTATGAGTTTTAAAATGCCCAGCTTCATATTTAAAGAAAACGTGGCTGTATGTCTACAGAAAATCAAGTTTTGTATCTGTTGTGAGTTCAAAAATGAAATGTTTTTGGAGAAAATCGAAAGAAGACATCAAGTTCGTAGCTTGCAAAGTGAAGTTTTGTAGATTCAAACAGAAACATGCCTAGATTTAAGAAAAAACGTGGCTGTTAGAATACAAAAAAATCAAAGTTTTTTCATCTGTTATGGCTTCAAAATGAAATGTTTTTTCCGAAAATCAGAATTAGAAACTTCAAGTTTGCAGCTTACAAAAGAAGAGTATTGCAGATCCAAAAGAAAAGAGCAAATTTATTCTTTATTTTTAAGAGAAAATGCTTTCAAGAACATCAAGTTCGCAGCTTGAAAGAGACGTTTTTGCAGATTCAAAGAAAGATAAATGCCCAGCTTAAGATTTAAAGCAAAAAACGTGACTGTTTTTCACAGAAAATCAAAGTATTTTTCTGTTATGAGTTCACAAATGCTACATTCTTTGAAAAAATTGAAAGAAGACATCATGGCGTGACTTGAAAATAAGTTTTTGCATATTCAAAAACCAGAAAAGACCAGATTCAAGTTTTTTAAAGCAAGTTTGTTCTTTGTTTTAAAAAATCACTTCAAGAACTTCAAGTTCGCAGCCTACATAGAGAAATATTGCAGATTCAAAGAACAGAAGGCAGATTCAAGTCTATAGCAAGTTTATTCTTTTTTTTTAAAGAAAATACTTCAGATGTTCAAGTTCGTAGCTTACAAAAATGAAGAAACTTTCAGAAAAATGCAAGTTCGCAGCCAGATTCGCATGAAAAGAAGAAAAAATGAACTTATATCAAAGTATCTGATTAAAAGCTTCATATTTTCGAATTTGAGAAGGTCCCTTCAGTAAGTTTGCAGTTTAGATGCTCATGGCGGTCAAAAAAACGCGATTTCATGCCCAGATTCGAAGCAAAGCTCATAGAAACGAAAATGCATCACATAGAACAGAAAATCGTGCTCAAATGCTCAACGTTTTTGATAAAAAACGTCATATGTCCCAGATTCGGCTCAGGAAAGACCAGATGCGAAGTTCTAAATGGCTGAAAATCCAGAAAACATGAGTTCGTGGCTAGGGTTTCAGCATGGCGGCGCCCAAAATGGAGCAAGGAGAAGCAATGGAGAAAATACAAAATGAAATATCTTTGTCTCATTTTAGGGTTTGAACCCTAAAGTATTCGACCCACTTGCCCTTTTTCCTCTTAGCTTCATTTCTCTTCCTTAAGCCATTTAAGCTCTAAGCTTTTAAAATGCAAAATATAATGCTTAGGGAAAATCAAATGTTAAGTCTCTTTTAATTTTGCATTTTTAAATCAAAATGTAATCTTTGTTAAAAATGGTTAATAAATCATTGTTAATAAATGATTTTATCAAAATGCAAAGTGAGTGCTTAGTTTATTTTAATTCCTGCATTTTTAAGCAAATTGTAAAATCTTTATTAAAATGATTTGTTAATCATTTTTAATAAATGATATTATTCAAATGCATAATTTAAATTAACCTTGCTAGGTAGTATTCCAACTTGCATTTTTTAAAATTTGTAAAACTTTATTTTTAAAAGTGATAAATTATAAATCACTTTAAAAAAATAAATGTTATTAATGCAAGTTGAAGATATTTGAGATATGACAAGAGGAGCCTTTAAGTGGAGCATTAAATCTTGGAGATATGACAATCTGTTTATGTCAAGTGGAGGTTTTGAGTTGCTGGATTCATGGGAGGAGTTTTTGACTGATGTGACACCTTTTTTGGAGTCTTTTGAGTCCTCTTTATGAGGATTTTTGTTCCTATCCAAGTCTGGGAGACTTTTTCCTATTTTGGGTAAGTTGTTGGAAAGTTTGAGAGCTTTCTTTTAGGGCATTTTTACCAAATCCGACCCCTTATCCAAGGTGGGGCCCTTTTTCTAGGGTTAGGGTGAAGAGTTTGAGCTTATTTATTCTCTTCCTCATTTCTTTTTTAAGGATGCAAAATTCTGGAGTGGAAGAGACTTTGTACTTTCTGGAGGACATGGTGCTATTTTGTTCCAAGCTTTGTATCAGACTTTGGAGTATGTATTTCCAGGGCCTTTGAGAGCCTTTATACAACATCTTTGATCTATTTCTGGTGTCATATTTGTATGCAGATTGGTGATTGATCTTTCTTTTCTGTGTTTCTTATCTGAAACCTTTTAAGTTTGTCTCATTTTGGCATCTTTGTGACTAGGAATTCTCTTCACAGGTTAAGGGTTGTATCAATTTTTAGATATATTTACTGTGATTAACATCCTTTAAATATCATTCTGATTTCAGATCTTCCTTTGAAATATTTATGTGTTGAGGGTTTTACCAGTTATTGTATCATCATTATTAATGGCTGTGGGTTCATTCTGTGCTAAGGAAAGTGATTTTGGTGTATCACTCATTAATTAGTTTCAGTCTTCAAGTTCCTTTTATCTCTTTTCTCCCCCTTTTCCTCTAAAGTCTTTAGGTTTGAAGAGCAAAAATAGATATTTATTCAACAGGAACCGGCCTAGAATCCGGAGGTCTCATTTTCAGTATTGCATATCCCACATGTAGAATTTGAGTCCCATGTTATGCCAGATTGCTGAGCTTGAAAATCTCAGTAGGGTGCAAATTTGGTGCATAACAGTAATATATGATCAATGATATATAAAGTGGTATATATATATATATATATATATATATATATATATATATATATATATATATATATGAAGTAATTTATATGGAGTAAATATATGAATATATATGTATATATATATATCATTGGTTTATATATGATAGATGATAAAGTATATAAGTGTGAGGATGATATGGATATATATAGATGTATAAAATATATATAATGATATATTTATATATGAGCTATTCTATATTAATGTAAGATTAATGTTATCTTGCATTCATAAATACTTCCCACAGAGAATAAATATTCATAATCCATATGAGGAACAAATTATTAGATATATTTATAAAACATTTAATATGCTGAGATGTAAGCCTGCATACCTTATACTAATCAATCATAAAGATTTATAATTTGCATCCTTAGGCCAAATAGTGGGCAAAGTCTAAAGAGAACCTTATAAAAGTCTATTCGTTAAGCAATTTTGTGTCATGAAATAGTCACTTAGGTAAAAATCGGGATGCATCCTAGAAGGGGTCATTATGAAATATTCCCCTTAATTTTTTCCCAAAATTTAACACACAAATCAGCAACCAATCACTGATTAGCGTTAGCTCCAAATGCAAATCAGCATGGAAAGTAACTCTAACCAAGAATGTTCACCAAGATCCCAATGTGGGCGAGGTGATAGCATATGGTCAGAGGATCATTAGGAATAAACTGAACTGAAATTACAATCCATCTGCTGATGCAGGCATCCACAAGCAGTGGGGATACTCCACTTATTCAGTGGGTAAGATTATTACATTATTAAAGGCGGCAAGCCAGCCATTTAAATCCTCACTTCCACTTATTAACGTGGGGGGAATACAGTCCACACAACCACTTATTTAGTGGGGGGAAACTTACAATTAAAGAAAGATGATTATTTAAACTCAACCACTCAATCGTGGGAATATGAAATTTAAACTAATTGCAGCAAATAAAATAAATAGCTGTTAGTACTACTAATCAGCTTTACAATGAATTAAACAGCTGCAAATAAGAAAGATATGCTTCCAAATCCATCAATGGTTAGAGTAACACTTCCTCTAACTCTTACAATACAATAATGATATAAAAATGAAGCTCAAACCAACATTATATAAAAAACTAACAAGTCTGATATAAAAATCTGCAATCTGGAAATGTCTATCAGCAAACAACAAACTCATAAATATGATCACAACTCCTTCTAAATACCTCCAAATAAGCTGGAATGTTTTGCAAAGACCTTCTAGGAGGATGGCGCCCAAACCCAAACTACAAAACTGCATCAAAACTCAAGATATTATTCTTGCACGAATCCCAAAGCACTCATGAGATGGTACGGCCCTGTAGAGGGGCGATTTCTCTTGGAAAAATAAGAAACTTGGAATTAAAATTTGAAAACCTCCAAATATGGTCACCATTATCATAGAAATGCAATGATCAAATACCCATAACCAAAATAAATTCATACCAAAAGCTGTATGCAAAAACCACCTTCAGCTATGACTGCATTAGCAACTTCAAAACTGGAAATTTCATCAAAATCTTCAACTATTGAGCTCAATTTGCTAGTCTGATTTGAGAAGCAGCAAATGACCAACTAGGTGTTGTATTTCAAAAACGAAATTGGATTGGAACTAGGAGGTAAGCATCCCTCAAAGTATTAAACAAGTTGTCATTTCGACAGCATATCATTAACATAAAAATTGGATAATCAGCTCTTCAAACAGCAGCAATATATAAGCTTTAGTTGGCAAATGAAGCAACAAGAACTCTTCAAATTCCAAGAAGTTGAATCATTTCAACTTCCAAAAGGGACGCCACCTTTTTGCCTTTTACTTTTTTTAAAATTATAAAATATCATTCAACTTCCCTTTTAGGCATCCATTTCATATTGCAACAATAAAGCATTTATTAAATAATTAAATGCTCACTTGACCCCTTTATGTCCCCTTCTTTAAAACAACTTGAAGTCATCAAGCCTAGGCGTGGGGTACAACTTCAAGACATGAAAATTGACTAAGTCTGAAACTCAATCCAAGGAGATAACCAAATACAATGTCCAAACTGCAACTGATGAGTTGCTAAAAATAGCAAACTGACAAATGCCAAACTGAACCAAGTTGATGATGATGCTTCTGCCAAAAATGAACTTACTAAACATAGTAAATGCCAAAAATAGTAAGTTAACTTCAAAATCATCAGAAAGCCAAACTGAACACTGAACTGCAAAGGATTGAATTGCTGCTAGATAGATACTGCCAAAAGATAGACTTGCTAAAAATAGCAAACTGCTATAAATAGTAAGTCTGCACAACATCCTCTGAACGCCAACTGAGCAGTATCTGAAAGAGGAAACCCTAGTTTTATACTTCAGCTTAGCCTACGGATTTCGGGAAATAGGCTAAATCCAAAAGAAGAGTGTATGGCCAAAATGGGGACATTACACATTACAAGTGGTATCAGAGCAACTTTCTTGCCATCCTATGAAAATAGTGTATGCAAACTAACCAAAGAAGAAGATATATTCTATAAACACATAGAAACACATTCTAAATTATGCAAGATCAGGTATGGGCCATATCCCTTCTAAAATTGTGAGATTTTGAATAAGAAACAGTGATATTATTTTGGCAAATAAATAGGGAAATTAAATTGGTGATTAATAGGCATTTCTAAATATCATTGATAAATATATATGATGACTAGTAAATATGTAATAGGCAATTGATCAATACAATTTACGCATGATAATATTTGTCTAATCGATGTTATTTATTATTATTAGGCCACTATTATAATGTTGCTAATATGTTATCTTGAATTGGACAACTAACAATGCCATGGTGATCTATGATTCTATTAAAACATAGTATAAGAAGGCGACATTGTTGGCTGGAGGTTTCCGCAGATTGAAATGGTAAGTATTAGGTGTGTACTTTCATATCAGTAATACCTTTATATAGTTGGAAAATAATATTTGTTAAACATGTTATAAATGATTGATAAGGGATTGGTGATTGATAGATTTATAACATAAAGGACTAGTGCATGTACATGATAAAAGATTATTAATATCTTGATGAATTCATGAATCCTCATAGCATGTTGTAAATGTGGGTGACTTGTTAATATGATAATCATTAGATGCAATTGTTTATATCATCAAAACAATCATGTAGTTGGTTGAGGGATGGAACCGATAGGTTGAGCAGATACTAGAGTCCCTTCATGGTAGACCACCCTCATTGGATGACTGCAGGTCTGCCAACGAGGGCCGAGGGGGTCATTTCCATAGGTGTTGGTTGGCCGCTCTTGGGTTGAGAAGGGAGTGCTCTAAGGGCCTCCTATGGGAATCCTTCCTCCAAACTATTGCATGGACTGTGTTACCAAATTATCATTCTGTTTCAATCAAATCATAGGAGAGGAGGATTGGATGCCCATGAAGGAGAGCAGATACTAGGATCTCTTCGAGGTAGGCCACCCTCTTGGATGACTGCGGGTCTACCCAGGAGGGCCGAGGGAGTCAATACAATAGGGGTTTATTGACTACCTTCGGGCTGAGAAGAGAGGCGCTAAGGGCATCCTTGTGCATGGTCCACTCCTGCCCCTTTGTGAATTGGATGAGCAAAGAGATGATAACTTGGGGTGTTTTAATATCTATTTAGTTGCTTAGAAATTTATAGGTTGAATGCATGATTACATATGATTTACTAATGATTAATATGATAAGAATGGTTTTCATGATTTCATTATGTTTGATTAATATCTTTCAAGTTAGTATTTTTATTTCATGAAGTATGATTGTACCTCATTAGTGTATATACTAGATGACCTTGGGATTGTGGAGGGGTCCACGGTGTAGTATGGGATGCACCGAATCCCCTTCCCCAACTGTCTGACAGTATATTTCATGCGTGTGTGATTGTATTTGAGAGTATACTTTATGAATTGTGGTTGAATTTGCATTTGGGTATATACTCTATGATTGCATTTGTATTTGAGTGTATACTCTATGATTGTATGTGTATTTGAGTTGACTTGTGACTATATTTGAGTGTATATGATCTTGTATTTATATTTGAGTGCATATTCGATGGATTGTACCTAAATTCGAGATGTATTTGTATTCAAGTGTATACCATCTGACTTTGTATACTTTGTGACCTTGAATTCAAGTGTGTCCTTTGTGACTATGTATTGGGTGTATATGACATGGTATTTGTAGTGACTTATATTCAAGTGTATACATTACGACTTACATGTATTCATACGTATGCTTTGTGGCTTCCTGCACTCGTGCATATACTTCATGTTTTACCAGACTTATGGTATTTTGTTTCTTGGATAGCATCTTACTTGATCATTTCATGACTGATGTACTCTTATACATGACTACTCCATTCCTAAGTGTATGCTTGTGTTTGCGAAGTTCATACCTTGTATGTAATTGTTTGTATGTACACTCTAATGAATGCTTCATATTATGTATTTTCCATTTTTTGAATGAATGATATGCTTATATTCCATGCATAGAAGTAAATTTGAGTATACTTGAACGCTCTACATATTCATGCCTTAAGTAATGACTAAATGCTTCTCGCTCCATGTGTGTGGTTTCTCTATGTACGCTTCCTGTTAGAGTGTATCTACATTGCTTCCTACCTTATGAGTATTTACGCATTGGATACCTTGTCTGAGCTTATGTGCTTTATGTATAATTACATGATTTAGATGCCTTGTGTGTAATTTATTGCTCGTTGCTTCTATGAGAATTTGCCTCATATTGAGTGTCTTACTCCATGTATTTATGTGTATTTTGTGTATTTGTGTGCTTCATGTGTAATCTATGATTATGCTCTATACAGGTATTCATGTTTGCTCCATGCTTGTATCTTGTATACATTTATGGCTAATATATTCAACATAACTGCTTTGTGGATAACTTCCTGATGTGTCTTTCATGATTGGTGTGTTTTCAGCATGTCTACTCCATTCTCATGCATACTTGCAATTGACAAGCATACCTCATGCTTTATATATTTAAGTGTATACTTCATGAATACCTCATGCCTTATGTATTCGAGTCTGCGTTCCAAGTTGGTGTATGCTCCATGCCTATACTGCATGCTTTACTGCCTACGTGTATTCAAATGTATGATTCATATCTTATGAGTGTGCCTCATGTCTTACATGTTTTCGTTATGCCTAATGTGCTTTAGCATGTTTACTGCATGTGTATATTTTTGTTATGTATGTTCTATCTCTTGAGTGTATACTTCTGATTGAACATGTATACTTCTTCAAGTGTATTTGCATATCTTGAGTGTATTAAGGTGCCTTGTATGTATTATATCTTGCAAGTGATTATGTGTTTTCCGTATATCTGATGTGCCTTCAACATGATTATTTCATGAAAGCTTTATATGTGATTAATTCATGTTTGTCAAGATTCTTCATACATGAGTGCCCTCATAATGCCTCAAATATGCTTCGTAATGCGACTTATGTGCCTTTCAATGTTTTCTCATGCTTTGTATGTTACTGGCTTCATTACTGATGCGTATGCGATCATGTGTATACTTGGTGACTGGCATCCATGTGTATACCTTCTCTCTTGTATTCATGTGTATATCTTGCAACTTGCGACTTGTGTGTGATTATGGATATACTTTGTAACTCACATACATCCCGACATATACTACGTGTATTTATACTTCATTTAGTTTTTCCATGTGTTTGCTTTCATTCCTAAATGTGTCTTCAAACAAGATTACTCCATGGTGTTTTATGCTTAAAAGATTGATTAAAATGTTGTTTGTCAAAATGCTTCTTGAGATGAGGAGCTATAACCATTGAAGTGAAAAGTTGTTTGGAATTGTGATTGCTTGAGGACAAGCAATCTTAGGCGGGGAGGATTGTCATGTCCCTGAAAATTATAACAGTAAGATATGGAAATACAAATAAATAAATAAATAAATAAAATACATAACATTAACTATTTAATTATAATTATCAAAGATAATATTATAATTATAAATATTAAGTATAATATTGAAATATATTATAATCTTTATCATCATTATTAATGTTATTGTCAAAATAAAATAATAGATACAATCCCAAAATCCCATTATAAAATAATTAATAATACCAAATATATTTTAAGAAACAATATAAAAGATATATAAATATAAATACTAAACATTATTATAATTATAACATAATAAAATACACAAATATAAACTATAGAATAAACAATAGTAAACAACATATGTAATTAAATCTGATTTTAAAATAATAAGAATCGAATCCTAAACTACCATCATCTAAGCTAACAAAAAACATCGATCCTCCTTAAGCAGCCAATAGGCTGTAAACTTTAAAGTATGCAATGGTTGGCATTAAAAAGTCAACGGTCATGCAAAGAAAGATGAAAGGGCCACGTCCCTTCCTCAATAGAGGTGACTGTTGGGCAGATCAAGCAATATAAAAGAAGACACAAGTCACTAAAACAGATCGTCACTTCATAAGCTAATTGGGAGAAAAAGTAAGTTATCGACAATCACTGGCAAAAGGGGGATATGACGTCTACAGCAGCAATAGAAGATAATCTCTGAGCATATAAAGAGATCAGAGTAAATCTAAAGAATGCGGACATACATATTTGTATAGCGTCGAACTATTAACAAGAAGATAATGTCTTCTAATATAAATCGAATGGAAGAATAAAAAGGAATAAATGCTAGTACCACCGTGGCTGAAGAAAGGAAGGAATAGAATAAATTAAAATAAAGGGGTACGACTTTGATAGGTCATTACTTATATATAGAAATAGATCAGTTTTAGCTGAGTACAGAGATACTTATATATTTCTGAATAGATAGAAGAATAAGTGGGGTGGAAAGATTAAAGGGAATAAGTTAATATATGTGATCAGATATATGTAAAGTAATATATGATAATATATCTGATCAAATATGTGTAAAGTAATATATGATCAATGATATATAAAGTGGTATAGTAACATATATGATATATGAAGTACTATATATGGAGTAAATATATATATATATATATATATATATATATATATCAATGGTTTATATATGATAGATGATAAAGTATATAAGTGTGAGGATGATATGGATATATATAGATGTATAAAATATATATAATGATACATTGATATATGAGCTATTCTATATTGATGTAAGATTAATGTTATCTCGCATTCATATATACTTCCCACAGAGAATAAAGATTCATAATCCGTATGAGGAACAGATTATTACATATATTTATAAAACATTTAATATGCTGAGATGTAAGCCTGCATACCTTATACTAATCAATCATAAAGATTTATAATTTGCATCCTTAGGCCAAATAGCAGGCAAAATCTAAAGAGAACCTTATAGAAGTCTATTCGTTAAGCAATTTTGTGTCATGAAATAGTCACTTAGGTAAAAATCGGGATGCCTCCTAGAAGGGGTCATTACAATTTTTAAACCATTGTGGTGGGAAATATTTGTGAAAGGCATCTGTTTTTTCGTTCCTTCTTTTTCCCTCCAGCTTTCTTTACATCAAAGGAATGCATTGAAAATAAATTTTTTGGTATATATAAACTAGGCACTTAATTTTTAAAACAATGGAAAATAAAGCTCGTTTGTCAAGGAATGTTTAAAACAATATGTATTGCATTAAATTGAACTTTTGAAGTTCATGCCCATACATGCACTTAACATCTAAAAATTATGGAAAACATCCATTGGTGATTTCATAGAAGATATGAAACCTACATGGATTAGAATGGTTTTTGAACCTATCTTTGGACATGCATTCTATGACATCAATAGTCATCCTCACAAATTTCAAACAACTTATCAAAATTGAACATTCTTTCAAGATAATACTGATTACTTTTCAATTTGAGTTTGGAAGACAATTAAATTAGGTGGCCCTGAAATGCCTTGAACCATCTTCAATTCACTTGGATCCACCTTTCGTAGTTCTTGTGATGTTTTCTAGGTTTGGGCTTTGTCCTTGATATATGTCAAGGTTTTATGACTTTATTGTTGGTGTTGGATCGCCATTCAAGTGCCATATACATTTATTTAATTTGACATCCACTTTTGTCCCCACACTCTCTACATAGAGTAATTTATCTTTCACTCCCTAATTTGGGTAAGAAAGTATATCTTCAAATCTCCTTGTAACATACAAAAAGCCTTACTCTAGATAAAATTGGTAGAAATAGTTAGTGCCTTAGGATGGATTGGTGCAAGTATGTGTCAGAACCCTGGTGGTTCTCTGTTTCACTCTGATTTGTTTTTGTATTGTGTTTTGCAATTTTTTGGTTTTTTAATGATTTTGAGGATTTTTGACAAAATAACAGATTGCTGCGATTTTTCTAAGAAATTCAAATAAAATCTAAATAAATTCCAAACTACAATTTAATGCTCAGATATGGTAGGCGCTTTCATGTATTCATCTTTCTGAACAATTACAATAATAAAGAAAGAGCTATAAATGGAATACAATAGATTTATTGATGAGAAAACCTGGTTTTCTTCTATGGCGGCTGCAATAAATGCTGTATAGTACGGCCAGTAGAAGAAAGGACTCTCCAGTCTCCGTATTCAATGTCAGATCTCCAGAAAAACCCCAGACAAAGCCAACGCCCAAGACTAAGTGCCAATATCTGAAAGCCAGGAAAGAATCTCTGAAGGTAATATGTACGGCCTGCAGGTACAGAGTACGGCCTGTCTGCAGCAGTAATAAATGATGTACGGCTTTTGGACAAATGTGCCCAATCTCAAATGAATGTTCTCTGGAAAGTGCGCCTTGACTGCTAGATGAATGATCTCTGCTGAATGGCTGATGAATCTCCGTCTGACTAAAGGATTAAGCTCAATCTGTGACTTCTGGATGAAATCACCAAGTGCAATCTTCAGCTGGTATCTCACAGCCTCAGTATGCCTGATCTCTGAAGAGGTTACGTTCTCCAGAAACGATGTTTGCCAGAAACCCTAGGGTTTGCAAACTCCAAAGCTCAGATGCTCAGAAGACAAAATTGAATAATAAACTTGATAGTTCCATTTTGCCTTGGGAAGAACAATATATTCTTCTATGAAAAGTTCGACCTAATTCTCCATTAAAATAATCATTTAAATTAATGATTTAATTTTCACTTTGGACTTAGGAGAATTTATTTAATTATTGGCGTCCCTTTTTAATGAGCATTAAATACTCATTAAATCACATTTTAATAATATAATATAAAGTATAATTAAATACTTTATAACTTAGCCAAATAATTAAATATTTTAATATTTCAATAAAGTGACTTTATAATAAAGTCAAATTATTAAATATTTATAACTCAGAATTACCCTTTATTTCTTCACAAAAACAAAATTAACTGAACCCTAAAGCAATCATCACACTGTGCCCCCCCTAAAGCAGCTTCCGTTCGACCTAACTTTCTAAAAATAAGTTCTCTCGAAAACCTTCGAATTCATGGGCGGCCCAAAACCCCACACACACAAAACGAGGAACTAACATCAAAACCCAAAAAAATCCTCAACACTCCTGTCAGCCTACGAGGATCAAATGATAGGCTAACCTCGTCACCAGCTGTGCTGACTAGGATGGGGACATGACAGTCCGCTCTGAAATTGCTTGTCCTCAAGCAATCTCAACTCTGGATGCTGTAAAATCGCCTCTGACTCCCATGTAGCATCCTCAACTAGCAAATCTCTCCACTTGACCAGATATTCCCTGATCACACGCCTCCGAAGGTGTCTCTCTCTCATATCAAGGATGGCCTCAGGTACTAGTATCAGTTCCCTTCGTCGTCAAGGGGTGGCAAAACTGGAGATGGAACAACATGCTGACCCAATGCCTTCTTCAGGCGAGAAACGTGAAATACATTATGGACCTTGCTATCAGCTGGCAAGTCCAACTCATAAGCAACCTCGCCCACTCGTCTGACAACACGAAATGGACCATAGTAGCGAGGTTTTAGTTTCTCTGCCCCACTCTTCCGCAGAGTAGACTGACGATACGGCTGCAACATGAGGTACACCATATCACCCACCTCAAAACTGCGCTCAACCCTCTTCTGATCAGCATACTGCTTATGCTGATTCTGTGCCTGCTGGATATTGTCTCGGAGAGACCTCAAGATGTCCTGCTGACTCTGCATCATATCACCTGCACTCGGCACTCTGCTATCGCTCAAAATCAAATCCAGAAGATTGGGCGCCTCATACCCGTACAATGCCATGAAGGGGGTCATCTGTATCGTCATATGGTGGGTCGAGTTATAACAATACTCGCACAAGTAAATCCACCTCACCCAAGCTCTCTGCTGACCAGCTATATAATTGCGCAAATAACCTTCCACCCACTTATTGACAATCTCTGTCTGTCCATCGGTCTGTGGATGGTAGCTGGTACTCGGTGTCAGCTCGGTCCCACAAAGTCTGAACAACTCCTGCCAAAAGTTGCTCATGAACCGGCTGTCTCTATCGCTGACTATCGTCCGAGGCAATCCATGCAATCGGAAAACCTCTCTGAAGAACAACTCTGCAGTCTGCGATGCTGTGAAAGTAGTCGTAATCGGGAAAAAGTGGGCGTACTTAGTCAACCGATCGACCACTACATAAATGCAATCTTTACCCTGGGCTTTCGGCAAACCCGTGATAAAGTCCATAGATAAACACTCCCACTTCCTGTCAGGTATCGGAAGTGGCTGGAGTAATCCAGCAGGATAAGTGTGCTCCTGCTTGTTCTGTTGGCACACAGAACACTCACGGACATACTGCAAAACATCAGTTTTCAGCCCTTTCCAAGTAAACCGTTCCCGAACCATTTTGTAAGTCTTGTAGTATCCAGGATGGCCCGCCATAGGAAGGTCGTGAAAGGCTCTCAAAACTGTAGTCCGTACCTCAGAGTCAGGAACCAAAGAATCCGCCCCTTGTAAATGATCAAGTCATCTACAACAGTATACCTGTCGTCCTGCTCTGTCCTGTCAATGATGCTAGAAGCCCATGGGTTCTTAGCATACTCTGCAATGATCCGATGCCTCCACTCCTCTGTAATCTGTGCTAAGGCATTCAACTGGGGTCTACGAGACAAGGCGTCAGCTACTATATTCTGCTTCCCCTTAATGAAAGTAATGTCGAAGTCATATGACTGCAGTTTACTGACCCATTTCTGCTGCCTCTCGTTCAAGTCTCGCTGTCCAAGGAAATGTTTTAGGCTGTTATGATCTGTACGAACACTGAATTTGCTGCCTACCAAGTACTGCCTAAACTTAGCCAATGCATGCATAATGGCTAACATCTCCTTGTCGTAAATGCTATAAAATCTCTCAGGACCCCTGAGTTTCCTGCTCTCAAATGCAATCGGATGACGCTCCTGCATCAAAACGGCACCAATGCCCTCTCCTCACATCACAGACAAATCAAATGACTAAAAAGTCGCACGTTAGCACCAAGCATGAAGTCATGATCACCTTTAAACCCGTCAGCACTCGCTACCGTGGCATTCAATCGGTGCCCTCTTCGCCAAGTCCGTAAGGTGCGGCGGACGTGAGAACTCGCTAACAAACTCTGAATGCACACAAACCAATGAAAAACCCTCCTCTGAGTCAGAAGGTTCTCAAATGCCGTCAACAATAGCTCGACCTCGTGGTCCATATATCACCCTTGGCACCGATGATGCCCTAGATATAACAACCTCCATTAAGTTTCAAGAGACTTGGATTCTTTAGCATAGAAAGACTCGTCTGCTAAGATACCCAAGACTGTATCCAAATGAGCCAGATGCTCATCCCATGACCTGCTATAAACCAAAATGTCGTCGAAGAAGACTAACACAAATCTCCTCAACTGAGCACTGAAAACCCTGTTCATAGTTGCCTGAAAGGTGGCAGGTGCATTGGTTAACCCAAAGGGCATAACCAAGAACTCGAAGTGACCGCAATGACACCGGAAAGCGGTTTTCTCAATGTCCTGCTCCCTCATCTGTATCTGATGGTACCCTGATCTCAAATCAATCTTCGTAAAGAAGACTGCACCACGCAACTCATCTATCAGCTCATCAATGCGCGGAATGGGGTACCTATTCTTGATGGTTCTTTTGTTGAGCTGCCTGTAATCGATGCACATCCGAAGGGATCCATCCTTCTTCTTCACCAATACAACCGATGAAGCAAAAGGGGATTTGCTAGGTCTGATATGACCCATAGCCAACGTCTCATTAATGGTCTTTTCTATTTCATCTTTGAGTCGTTTCGGATGTCGGTAGGGAGTAATCATAACGGGCTTTGCGCCCTCCTCCAACTCAATAATGTGCTCTGTACCTCTATCCGGAGGCCTACCAGGTGGAATATCACTAAACACTTTGGAGTGTTTAGTCCTCAGAATCTGTATGTCAGGGTGGTACTCACCCTTCTGCGGCTCCTGCTGGGCTGGCATCAACATGCACTCAGCCGCCCAGTCAACCATATCATGACGAATGAGCCTCTCCATCCGTCTGAATGAAACCATCCTAAGATTACTATCCCGAATTGCCTTGATGACATGTGGCCTTCCGTCAACCTTGAATTTCATCTCCATATCCCGTAGGTTGAGCGTGAACTCACCCAAATCATGTAACCATGCCATCCCTAGTACCACATCTGTATCACCCATATTAACAACATAGAATTCAGTCTTGAATTCATAGTTGTTCAATCTCATCGGAAGATCAGTAATCTTTCTGTCGCACCTGAGAGTATATCCGTCAGCCACCTTAACTCGGATACCCTCGAAAGCCTCTGTCTGGATACCACGCCTCTCCACTAGACGTGCATCAATAAAATTATGTGTCGCACCCGTATCCAACAAAGTAATCACCTTCTGACCTGCTAAGAGCCCACGGAGTCGAAATGAACCATCTCTCTGAAGACTAGTCAAATGGGCTTCCTGTAGCTTCCTTCCACCTTCATGTTCATTCTCATTTTCGGACTTCTCATCATCTGAAGGCTCGGAATCAGCTTGCTGGTCTGACAGATCAGATTGCTCTTCGCCCTCATAATACCACTCCATTTGGTTATTTTTGACTTTCGGACGAAGTGGGCATATGTGTTTTTCATCATAGGGTGCCTTGCACCAAAAACACAACTTTCCACGTAATCTGCTCAAAGTCAAACGGGCATTCGCCTCTTAGGATCCTGATCCTTCCTCCGCCAAAGGGTCGGTCATTGTTTCATCGAAAGGCCTGCTGGGTCCTGCAGGTGAGGGACTCTAATTGAACTTGCTGCGAGAAAAAGTGGCAAGTCCCAGGCTGCAGCTCTCCGCATGGCCTCCTCAAGTGTGGAGGGTCAAAAGCCTTGACTCATCCTCTATGGGTCTGTCAACCCTCAACAACAATATAATGAGTTCTCCGAATGCCATGATCGCCACTCTCTCAACCGGAACGGTGGGCTTCCAGATCATCACCGTCTCAGCTGAGCCAACTCTCCTCCTCTCTCAGAAACACAACTCGATCCTTCCTATCAAAATCTTCTATCAACTGGCCGTGAACTCGGGAGGTATTAACCGTACGATGGTCTCAATGTACATGCCGGGTGCCACCAATCGAGCGCGCCACCCGCCCATGTAAAGGGCAAATTTAATTGCCTCATCCTCCTGCATAGGCCTAAGTGACAAGTAATTGTCCAATTTCTGGACCCAAGACCTAGCTGATGTCTTCTCTGACCCATCAAAATATGGCAGCATAATCTTGCTCACTGCATACTGCAAGTCTCTATTCACCTGTGGCTGCTGCTGCTGATGCTGTGGGGGTCTACGATCAAATCTACCTCCTCCTCTGGGTTTATAGACATCTATAAACTCATGAAATGTAAGTGCCTGCCGGATCTCAGGCGCTAAAGACATGTACTCGCCATGAAATCTCATCAAGTCTGCCACCGACATGCCGTTCTGTGGCTGGAAGTCCTGATGATGCACCTGATGCTCTGCCCCTGGAGTCTGAGGTGGAGTATCTCTGGGTAAGAAAGTAGGCTGACCTGGCCTACGCTCCTGATAGATCGGTAACGGCTGCCTAGGAGTTGATGCCAATGGCTGATCCACTGGAGTGGTCCCGCTCGTCTGTCCAATCTGTATGAAATGAGGCTGTGTGGGCGTACACTGCCTAATAGTGCCCATCAACTGCGACATCATATCCATCATGTTGTCGTGTCTCCGTCTAAACTCCTCATTAGTAATGTCACCCTCTGCATGTGCCTTCCCCGATCCTCGAATTTCGAGAAGTTCCCACGATTCGCCATTAGGTTGTAACATCAAGTTACCTACTGGCTCGAATCGGATCTGTGAAAACCAAGCACTCCTGATGCTGTCTGACCTTCTGGAATCGGAGGACCTGTCCAGTCTTCGTCTTTGCCTGTCCCTATACCTCTGGTATACTGAATGATGTCTTGGTTCATAAAAGGCAACCTAAATGTACCTGATCAATAATCACCAAAGCAGGATGGCGGTGAGATCTATGCTCGACACTAACGTCAAACCCGTGGTTCTTCGTTTCACCGACGAATGTTTTTGTATTGTGTTTTGCAATTTTTTGGGTTTTTAATGATTTTTGAGGATTTTTGACAAAATAACAGATTGCTGCGATTTTTCTAAGAAATTCAAATAAAATCTTTATAAATTCCAAACTACAATTTAATGCTCAGATATGGTAGGCGCTTTCATGTATTCATCTTTCTGAACAATTACAATAATAAAGAAAGAGCTATAAATGGAATACAATAGATTTATTGATGAGAAAACCTGGTTTTCTTCTATGGCGGCTGCAATAAATGCTGTATAGTACGGCCAGTAGAAGGAAGGACTCTCCAGTCTCCGTATTCAATGTCAGATCTCCAGAAAAACCCCAGTCAAAGCCAACGCCCAAGACTAAGTGCAAATATCTGAAAGCCAGGAAAGAATCTCTGAAGGTAATATGTACGGCCTGCAGGTACAGAGTACGGCCTGTCTGCAGCAGTAATAAATGATGTACGGCTTTTGGAAAAATGTGCCCAATCTCAAATGAATGTCCTCTGGAAAGTGCGCCTTGACTGCTAGATGAATGATCTCTGCTGAATGGCTGATGAATCTCCGTCTGACTAAAGGATTAAGCTCAATCTGTGACTTCTGGATGAAATCACCAAGTGCAATCTTCAGCTGGTATCTCACAGCCTCAGTATGCCTAATCTCTGAAGAGGTTACGTTCTCCAGAAACGATGTTTGCCAGAAACCCTAGGGTTTGCAAACTCCAAAGCTCAGATGCTCAAAAGACAAAATTGAATAATAAACTTGATAGTTCGATTTTGCCTTGGGAAGAACAATATATTCTTCTTTGAAAAGTTCGACCTAATTCTCCATTAAAATAATCATTTAAATTAATGATTTAATTTTCACTTTGGACTTAGGAGAATTTATTCAATTATTGGCGTCCCTTTTTTAATGAGCATTAAATACTCATTAAATCACCTTTTAATAATATAATATAAAGTATACTAAAGATATTGCAACTTAGCCAAATAATTAATATTTTTATTTCAATAAAGGACTTTATAATAAAAGTCAAATACAATATTTAATAACCCGCACTACCCTTATCTGGCTAAATCAAACAACAAATTATCAACCGGTCGAATCGAAGCAATCATCGCATCAAAGCTCATTTCAATAGCATTTTGTTCAATTTAACTTTCTAAAACAGAAAGCTCTCGAAAAGACTGGAAGATGCCCTTCAAGGCCCAAACCCCGATACACTGCAAACTGGAGCTAACCAACACTGAGCAACTGCCAAAAAGGATCCTCTGAACACTCCTGTCAGCCTACGAGGATCAAATGATAGGCTAACCTCGTCACCAGCTGTGCTGACTAGGATGGGGACATGACAGTATGCTACAATGGGTCATGCTACTTTACATGTTCTTGCAAGCAAGTACTAAAACCATAAATATATTTTTGCACTTGTTGCTAGTAAGTAGAGGGATTAATACACCAGATGAATATTTATTTTTAAGGTTACATAACATTAGAAAAGGAAACTAAGTCATATAGAATCTTATATTGAATATAGGCCTCTTTTTGGGTTATAGGGACAAGTCCACATTCCTAAGTCTTTCTTTAGGGCATTGGCCTTGTTTGCCAAGAGAGGCCTATGCTGCTAAGATTGTCCAATTCAACCCTCTTAGCTTTGGACATTATTAGGTTCTACATTAACTATATCAAGGAGGTCGACAATGATGTTGTTGGTTCTTCTAAATGTTACAAGACTTGGAGTTAGCTTAGTTTCGGCAAGCTGATTTTTGACTTAGACTAAAACTTAGAAAATAGAAAAAACCACGATCTATAGATGTTTTTAAGGATTTAAAGCTTTTATAATGCACCTTTGAATAAAAAAAATTTGAAGGCACAATAAACTAATTAAATAGAAGTTAATTTGATCACATACACAAGTATACATTAATTAGATGACTACAAAAGTGGATTTTAGTTGAAGGAAACAAATTTTTTAAATATATAAATATTGTCAAGTGTTTTAGTTGTAAAGAACTTGTGGATTATGATATCCATAGATTCAAAAACAAAAATTACAATATGGAGTCATGAACTATGGTAGAGAGTTTGCATTACTCATCCCAATATTTGCTAGCTCTATGTGGAGTCATGAGCTTGTATCTCATACAAGTTTGTGAATGCCACTATAGCCATGGGAGCATTACTTACATAGGGATTGGCTCAACAAACCAAAAGTAAAAGTGTAATTTCAATTATTTGGGATTTGATTGGAAAAAATTCAAATGCATAAAAAATCTAAGTTAATTGAAAACAACAAATTTCAATTTAGGATCATGATTGAATAGGAGTGGAAGCAAGAGCATGCATGGGAGATGTACCCACAAGGTACTCGGGTTGGCAGGGGCATGCCTTGGATTTCCCATCAACACTCCCAACTAATTTTAAAAATAATGCCAAAACCCTCAATAACAAATATACTATGATTTTTTAGGGTTGTCTTTCTTTGTCAAGGTTGAATGTCGTTGTTGAGGCCTTTGAGGTGAACTGCTCACCATTGATTTTAGCATCAAGCATCCTTGAAATGAGATTCCTAGTGCTCGCTCATTGATAAGCATCTTAAATGAATACCTTCACTTAATGGAAAATAATACGGTTGGATAGATTGATACATACATCATTGGGGCCATCATCGATATTTGATTACGTTGGTTATACATCACTAGTCTTATGTTACTCATAGTATGAATGGGGTTCACCAATTGTTCACTATAAGCCATTCACTAGTGTACTAGATTCATTTGCTTGCCATTGTTATGATCTCATAAATTTCCTTTAATATAGAATATTATGTATTCTAATATAATATGTATTCTTTGATATTATAGTATATATTATAATATTAAAATGTAATGTCCCCTTCTCAGGCCTAATCGGTTCAAAGATTGTAAGCCTATTTCTTGAGTTCTCGTGGGCTAATTGGTGTGGCAAAAGGACTCCAAAGATCTTGGAGGATGCAATTTCCAAGTTACAAGGTTTCTATTATTGACAACGAGCTTTGTGGGAAATACTAATCTGAGTAACAATCTCTGAAGTGATTTTTGACTTTTGGGGTGCTCTCCAAACTTCTTGGAGAGCATGTCTATTTATAGTAAGTCACCAAATTGGCTTCTATTATTCTCCTATTGCGCCTCAGTATTATATTGGCGTTGTCAAATTTGAATTCTGATGTGTTTTGGGATTTTCCAAAACTTGGGGTGGAATAATTAAATTATTCACTTAAGTTATAATGTTTTATTTTTATTTTTGATGACTTAAGTGTAATATGTTGGAATGTTTTTTCATTGATGTCAATAGTAGACAAGTTTGTCAAAGAGTTTGTCGTGGAGATTGTTGGTCTAAGATGTATGGACGAGAATGTCAAGATAAGAATGGAAAGATTGTCACAATGATACTGATGTCAAGTGCATGAACAAGATTATTATCCTTAATATTGAAAACCTAGATTGTTGTTGAGATTGATGTCTAAGAGGTCGTTGTGGAGATTAAGATGTATGGACGAGAACTTCAAAGTAAATATTCATCTGTGTCAAGGAAGACTGACAAGATTGTCATTGAAGTCAAAGATGAATGAAGAGATTGTTGGAATATGATGTCATTAATAGAGCCATTTAAAATAAGTGGTATGTTATACATTCTTGTTGAAGAGATCATGGATGGTGAACCTAGAGATGAATATGTTTAAATTAAAGATTTTATATAATATCACTTGCAGACTTTGGCCTTAACTTGTTGAATCTAGACTCAAGGAATATGGCTAGGTTCACCAAAATGAGAACAAAGATTTTAGTAACTATGAACCCTCTAACATGTCTAGGGTTTTTCACCCTAAAGGAAGAGAGATAAACTGAAATGGCAATGTTCACACTTAAAATGTCCCGATACCACAATAGTATTCCTTGCAATGTTTGACCTTAGTTTACTGCTTTAGGCCTCAAGGAATATTGTCAAACACTTATTATACAAACTCGTTACTTGCTTTTTCGGTGTTTTCAGTTTGCTTGCTTGCTTGAAATGTTGTCAAATGTAATCTAAATGCTTGCAAATAGAAACTACAATGTCTATTCAATGAACTAGATGCAAATGCAATTCTCCTTTGGTTTTCCAAATACATATATATGAATTCTACATGAAAAATGTGCATCTACAGCCAATTGACATTTTGTCAAACACTTGGCATGAAAACTAATATGCTGATAAAAAACAGTGTAGTTATGAACATTACATCCAATGATTGGCATGCAACTTATCCCTCCTTTCTTGATATACAATTCAATTACAATGCTAATGTAGGCCAAGACTCTTGGCTTTACAATGAAATTTCAATATAATGCAAATCTGATATAAAATGATCATCTACAGCAACTCTCTTATGGTCTGATTTAACAATACTTTGCTCAAGAAATAACACTACAATGCATGGAATGTGTGATGAGCCCAACTGGCTCCTCTTTAAATCCCTGTATTTTTGCTTATTTTTTTATGTATTTTAGTTTTTTTAGAGAAATTTCTAGAGAGAAGTAGAAGGGGTGATTTCACATAAATGCTCAAAAAACTCAAATCTGAGCTTATATTTACCAAATGGAAATGTAGAAGGTATTAAATAACTGAAACAAAGAGATTACAAGTTCCAAACATACCCGAAATGCTCCAGATTATTTAAATAAGAAATTATTCCAATTTGCCAGCCAAGAGAGGTGAAAACTAACAAATCCAAGCGTAGAAGACTACAAAATGATTTCTCCAGCCTGAAAACTAAGGCAAATGAATTGTAAAAGCTAGGCGCCAAGGATGCAAGAAAGAAACAGCCAAAAATGAAGGTGTTTTAGCCTGCAGGAGAATCACGCCTTCCCAAAGGAGTACGCCAAGCAAGAACAAGTATGACTTTTGAAGATCCTGAGAGTCCTTTCTGAATCAAACCCTCTGTAGAAGAATGGCGTCCAAAAGTGAAGCCTACTGCCTTATTTCAAATTGGAAATTGCTGAAAAGAAATTTGATGAAGCACAGATGAACTTCTGGATGAAGCTCTCACAGGTAATCATTCAACTAGTATCTCACAGCCTCACAATTACAAATTCAATGAAGAATTGACGCTCTCCAATGAAGGTTTTCCTGAAACCCTTGTCCTCAAACAAAAATCCACAGAGAAGAATATATTATGCAAAGTCAAATGATCAAAAGATGAGTTTGATTTGCAATTTCTCCCTTTTATGCAAAAAGGCACGCACTTCTTGAATAGCAACGCACTTTTGGTCATTTAAATCATAGTTGGAAAACTCGGACTCGCCGCGGACTCGGCAGCCCAAAAATATGACTCGGACTCGGGACTCGGCACGGACTCGGGAAAAGACTCGGCTAGGACTCGGCAAAAAAAAAAACCGTAGTTTTACAAAAAAACAAGAACAAATTAATGCATTTAGAGAACATAAGAGCCTAATTTGATTATCAAACACTCATAATTCAAATATTACATGTCATATGATCATCAAACACTCAATAATTGAAATTTAATCATTCATAGTCATCAAATACTCATAGTTTCAATGTATAACATCATAAGATTATAAATGTTTACATATAATCTTGGCTTCTTTCAACCCCAATTCAATTTGCAGACCTCTATTTCACAAACTTGGGTGTTAAAATGAAAGAAAAAGTTAAAAAAAACATGGGTTTTTAACCCCTTTTGACTCCCAGCTACACAGGAGAGTTCTGGGTTGGGACTCCCGAGTCCAACCTTAGGACTCTTTTCAACCCCTTTGGACTCCCAGCCACACAGGAGAGTCCTGAGTTGGGACTCCCGAGTCTGACCTCAGGACTCTCCGAGTCCTGAGGTTGGACTCCCGAGTCCTGACCCAGGACTCTCCTGGACTCGACTCCCGAGTCCGCGGCGAGTGGACTCGGCCAGGGTAGGGACTCCCGAGTCCGCGGCGAGTCCGCGGCGAGTCGGCCGAGTCCGCAAACTATGATTTAAATACATTAAAATGTATTTAATTACCTGTTCAATAGTTATAAATTAAATCTTTGAAGTGGGCGCACCTTTTGAGTCACTTAAGTGATTTAATTTATCACTTTATAAACCTTAAGTCACTTTTAGATTTATTTAAGTGATTTTTTAATCTTTTTATAAAGTCAATTTGACTTTATAATATTCCATTTAAGTTAAATAATTAACTTAACCACTTAAATAATCATAACTCTCTCCAAACTCAGTATTTTTCTGTGCCGTCAGAAGCTGGCGAACACTGTGCTACAGATGCCTGCACTGAATCCTATACTGGAATGAAGGAGTGGGAACATCAATTACCCACCAAACGGCCACTGACTCCCTAACCAAGAACTGTCAGCCTACGAGAGTCTGAGTAAAAGGCTAACCATCATCAACCAAGATCATGCTGAAAAAGGGGACATTACAGAATGACTATGAAAGAACCTGATTATGAAGGTGCCTAAGATGGAGGATGAGTAGCATTAGTAAATAGATGTCAAATGCCTTTTCCACAAGCCAAATCAAACTCTTTCTGGAGCCACCCCTGTTCTGATTACTTATCTCAATAATAAATTAATGAAGCTTCCATTCGCCCTCTCCAAACATCAAAGTCCATTGCTACAGCTCCTTGAGTAGAGTGATTCCTTCCTTGGATGAAATCAATGCCTTCCAAAGCCACTATGAGCAAAGTCGTGGCTCTCTAATGGCGCCAAGAGGTGACTGAAAGTTCATATCAGATTATTGTAACATAATATCAGCCCTCTACTTTATTTCCAAAATGCCTTATATGCAACTAGTCGATGCAAGTGTAATCCACCAATGATCACCACAGCTGATATGTAAATCGACAGTCTCTAAATCTGAAGTACTATGACTGAAAGTAATGTTAGCAATATGCATAAATCGATTCCCTACTATGCAAAATCGTCCTTGAATGCAAACAGCAATACAAAACCTCCAATCTTCTACAAATGCAGCTGTAGATTAATTTCCAAGTTGCTTCAACAAGCTGATATGGAACCTCTATCTCCAAATTTGGCCAAAGGCCACAAAATTTGCAATACAAGCACAAGTTGAACTTCTGAAATGAAGCCCACAACTGGTAGCAATCTTAGTTGATAGTTTCATAGCCTCAAAGCTGCACAACCAATGGGAGTTTCATTCCCAAAGGCTCAAGAATGGCAGAAACCCTAGCTGGTTCCTTCTCCAAACCAAAACTTCAAAACACATTAATTCCCTGGCTCATCCAAAGCCAAGCCCACCCCCTCTTTATATACTTTTCTCCTCTTGAGGTCGGCTTCCTCTAGAAGCTTCTACAATAATCTTTTATTTTATTTTTAGTAACTTTATGATATAAATATTTATTTAAGTCATTATATTAAATTAATTAAATATAAGGTTACTTTATAATATTTATTAACCTTACAAATAATTAATTTAATTATTATCTCCCTTATTTCTCCCAATCCAACTAAGTCCAGGAAACCATCCACTGACTAGGTAACTGCCTAAAGAAGACTCTCTAACCAAGCTCCTTAGCCTACGGGAGTCAGGAATAGGCTAAACCCTCAGAAACTGATGCTCACAAAATTGGGGACATTACATTTAAACATAAATAAAAAGATGACAATATGACCATTGAAGGAAGATCATAATATTTCCCTTTGGAAGAAATGAAATATTTAATGCTGGCTGACTTTACCTTAAGAAAGGCAGCGATGAAATTAAGTTAAATTCATTTGTATTAATGATGAACGACCAAGACAAAGACATAGTTAAATAAGTTTATAATCAACCAAGTATCATAGCAATGTGGCAGTTGGGAGTTTAAATTAAGGAAGCATTTATATTTGATAGGGGTAGTGACTAAACATCATTAAAAATAGCGATTAAGAAGGGAAGAAATGACATGTTATTAAAGGCTGCATTAGAGATTAATAAAGGCAATGATTCAAGTTAAAGAGTGGCCATCCTTAAATGAGTTGAAGGCAACGCTTATGAAGTATGAAGATAAAAGGGAGAAGCGATTCTACATAAAGCAATGATTGTTATTAATGAGCAGCAATTAATATATTCAAGAGCAGCGATTATATTTGTGTAAAGGAAGTGATTAAAGTGCATGAAAAGGAAGTGATTATGTGTATGAAGTAACAACAATTAAAAGTACATGAATTAGTTTAAAACAGTGATTGATTGAAACAACCCCTGTGGTGTTTGAATCTGACCTTCTAAGTTTTTGTGTTTTTTGTGTTTATTTGTTTTTGAGTGTTTTGATGTTGGAAAGAAAATAATTGAAATACACAAATAAAGGGAAGGAATGTTTGAAATGATTGAAACCCAGTTGATTATATTTGATTGTAAACACAAATAAGACATACCCATTTGCTGGTAAAGAATTTCATAAGTCCGATTTTTATTACAGCAGTCTTATTTTCACTCCATTCAAGACGCCAATTACAAATTTGAAGGTTCTCCACTTTGTAATCAATCTAAAAGTACTCCTTCAACTTGGACGCCCAATTTAGAAGCTATAGTCACCAAAAGAGGCAATTTTCCAACTGGAGGAATCATGCCTCCCAAGAAGGTGCGGCTGTACCTGCAACTCCCACGTGCCAATTTGGGGAAGGCTGAAAGCTGGTCTAAAGCCTGATAAACAATGCAAGAAGTGACACCTAAGCCACAGGGAGCAAAAGCTAAGGTATGGCCTGAAGTAGGAGACCCATGTGCCTTGGAAAGATGAAATCTTCAACTCCAATGTGCTGGTTATTTACTGGTAATCTGCAACTACTAAAATTTACAAACCCTTGTTCTAGATCTGCAATGATAATCACAATACCTGATTTATTCTTCAAAGCAAAACTCCATATTAATGCTCAAATGTTGATCCCTGAGTGAGACCAATCAAGTAGGAACCTTAGACGATCTTGCATGCCTGTAGAACCTGTTCTAAAAGAGGGTATCCATCCTCAATCAGCCATGAAAACAAACTTGTAGCAGTAGCTCACAAAATGATAATATATTCTGAATGAATGAATAATGAGCCAGACCCTTGCCATATGGAGAAGGATGCCACTTTTAGGTTTTCAGCCTTTGACAAGTCAAAACAAAATATCTCTTGAAAATCAACGCCACTTTTCAATAGCACTTATAATTTAATACTAAATCAATTGCCAAAGTGACTTTTCACTTAAATACTTCATAAAGTGACTTTTCACTTAAATATTTCATAAAGTGACTTATTTCACTTAAATACTTTATAAAGTGACTTAAGATATTCTTTTAATAAAGACATTTTCACTTTATAACATTAAATCACTAAATCACTTAATAAAAGAATATTATTAAATGACGTGACTTAATAATTGCATAATTCCTGGCTCGGATATCCAAATGACCCCTCAAGAGTGTCCCTTGACCAAGATCAACTACAAGTGTGCCATCATTGACCCGAAAAGTCACTTACTAAAAATAGTAAGTAACAAGGACAAGTCTTGAAACCTCTCAGAAAGATTCCCTAATCACCAGGTTAGCCTACGGGAACCATAGTAATAGGCTAACCCTGTTCCTGTTCCTCAAGCCACTGGCTAGGAAGGGGACATTACAGTCACCCCCCCCCTCCTCCCCCGAAATTGCTTGTCCTCAAGCAATCTCATCATAGGATGCTGCAATATATCCTCATTCTCCCAAGTTGCATCCTCATCTGGTAGGTCCTTCCACTTAACCAAATATTCCCTGATTATTCTGCGCCTCAAACGACACTCCCTAGTATCAATGATAGCCTCAGGAATCAAATTCAATTTCCCCTCCTCATCTAGGGGTGGTAATGCTATGGAAGGTGTCATATTATGTCCCAATGCCTTTTTGAGGCGAGATACATGAATCATGTTGTGAATCCTACTCTCTACCGGTAACTCTAGCTCATAAGTCACTTCACCAATCTGTCTGGAAACTCGAAATGGGCCATAGTACTGTGACTTGAGTTTCTCTGAACCACTCTTCCTCAAAGTGGATTGCCTGTATGGTTGTAGCATAAGATACACCATATCCCCCTCCTTGAAGGAATGCTCCACTCTGTGCTGATCTGCATATTGCTTTCATTGATTTTGTGCCTTCTGAATGTTCTCCTTTAGAGAACTCATGATATCTTGGCTGTCCTGTAACAAGCCCTTCGCACTCGACACTCTACTATCTCCGAATAGCAAATCCAACAAATTGGGAGCATCATACCCATAAAGTGCCATGAATGGTGTCATCTGTATAGACATGTGGTGCGTAGTATTATAACAATACTCGCATAAATGCAACCACTTGACCCATACCTTTTGCTGCCCCACAATGTAGTTCTTCAAGTAGCCCTCCACCCATTTATTAACTATCTCGATCTGTCCATATGTTTGTGAATGGTAGCTCGTGCTCGGAGTGAGTTCCGTGCCACTAAGCTTGAAGAGCTCCTGCCAAAAATGATTCATAAATCTGCTATCCCAATAACTCACTATATTTCGAGGCAACTTGTGCAATTAGAATATCTCTCTAAAAAACAAATCAACAACCTGCACTGCTATGAAAGTAGCTGAAATCAGCCTAACCAATGCTCCAACTACTTTTTAGTCTTGTATGAACCGGATCTTCAGAGATAAGTTGAGGAAGACATTCCTCGTCTTTTTTGATGATATACTAGTCTCCAGCAAGACTTGGGAGGATCATTTGGGCACATTTGATTAGGCCGAAAGGCATAACCAAGAACTCATAGTGACCATAGTGGCATCAAAATGTTGTCTTCTACACATGCCCCTCTCTAACCTGGATCTGATGGTAACCGGATTGAAGATCAATCTTGGAGAAGAAATAGGCTTCGTGCAATTCATCTATCAACTCATCAATGGGCAGAATGGGGTACCTGTTCTTAATGGTCTTTTTATTTAGGGCTCTGTAGTCCATACACATCCATAAGGTGCCATCTTTCTTCTTCACTAGGACAATAGAAGATGCAAAGGGACTTTTACTCGGTCGGATGTGACCCATATCCAAAAGTTCCTTTATTGTCTTCTCAATCTTGTCCTTCATCCTTTTGGGATGCCTGTAAGGAGTAATGATGACTGGCTTAGCGTCGTCCGCAAGCTCTATAATGTGCTCAAACCTTCTGTCCAGTGGTCTCCCATAAGATAAACCCTCAAACACCTTAGTGTCTATTTCTCAAGGCCTGTATGTTGGGAGAATACTCATGCTTCAGTTGCTCACCCTGTGATGGCAAAGTATAACACTCTGTTGCTCACTCGACTTGATCACACCTAATCAATCTCTCCATTCTCCGAAGTGAGATAACTCGAAGGCTCCCATCTGACATTCTCCTCAAAACATGCCTCTTGCCATTGGCTTCAAATTTCATCTCCATCACCCACAAGTTGAGGGTAAACTCCCCAATAGCATGAAGCCACTTCATGCCAAGTACAACATCCAACTCTCCCATGCCAACCACATAAAAATCTGCCTGGAACTCATAATCGTTCAGCTGTAATGTGAGGTTTGGAATTTTTTGATTACAACTAAATGTAAACCCATCAGCTACTCTCACTTTGAATCCATCAAATTCTTCGGTCTTAGAGTCCACACTTTGCTACCAAGCCCTCATCTATGAAATTATTAGTAGCTCCAGTATCAAGCAAGGTAATCACATGTTGCCCACCCAAAAATCCTCTAATCCTGAAGGATCCTTCTCTCTGAATGCTTGAGAGTTGGGCTGTAGGTAGAACTTCTTCCCTTACCTTTTCTGACACCTTGGAGGCATTATCTTCCTCCTTCCCTTCCTCATCAACCTACTGTTTTGAATTTTCAGAATCTGATTTTCTTGCATAGTAGTACTCTAACTGATTCATTTTTGGCTTAAGAGGGCACATATGTCCTTTTTCATATGGTCCTTTGTAGGCGAAGCATAGTTTTTCCTTCTCACGTCTTGAAGGGTTTCGTCATTGAGTTTTTGGAAAGGTTTTCTTTGCTGGTCTGAAAAAGTATTTGGTGTTTTATCCTTTGATGAAGAGAATGGTTTTTGTGGAAATTTTGTTTTTGGGGCAGCAAGCTCCATATCTCTTGATTCTGTAAGGAAGGTGGGTCAAAGGCTTTGATCCAACATCGTAAGGGTTCTAAGAGACCCTCACTGAAAAGCACTACCAACCTCCTCTCTGATATTCCCGTGACCATCATGGATATCCTCTAAAACTCTGAAATATAAGCCTCTAGTGTCCCAACTTGCTTAAGCTGTGCAAGTTCTCGGAAGGAGACCTCGGGATCTTTCCTGTCAAATCATTCATTTATCTATATGTCATCATAATTCATGAATCACAACATGTAATTTTGTAAATATCATAAATCTACATTTCATTCTTTGAAATTTTGAATCGAAAAGATAATTGATAATTATGAAATTCAATGTTATAACTTGATATTATCATATAATATATTGATATGTCAAACTCAAAGAGTCAAATCATTACAAAACTTAAAAATAGTAATACTAAAAGTCTCCATTGAAGGCATCTAGATCAAAGTCGTGAGTTGGTTTAACTTCAAATTTATTTGAATCACAAGCAACCATAGTGCCACACCTACTGGTTACATGAACATCATGTGTAGAAGCCTCATCTTCATCTATACTAACTTGGGCAAGCTCTAAAATAGATACATCCAAATTGGCACACTTAGGAGCTATATCCCAATTCTTCATCACCCCTTCATTGTAGTCAAATTCCTTATGTGATAGGAGATGCACTTGGAATGGACAAAGACCAAATCTTTTGCTCTTTTTTTTGCAGCTAATGGGTTACGCTTAATTGAGTGAATGTAATGTCCCCATTTTGGCCATATGCTCTTCATTTGGATTTAGCCTATTTCTGGGAATCCGTAGGCTACTCAGATGTGCAAATTTAGGGTTTCCACTTTCAATAAGCCTTGCTTCCAGCTCAGTTCAGCTTTTTGTTGGTTTTGTAATGAACTTACTATTTTGGCATTGGCTATTTTTAGTAAGTCTAGTTTTGGTAGTGGTCTAGTTGGCAGCACTTCAGTGAGTTCTTTTGTTGGAGCAGTTGAATTATTTTGGTTTTGGCTTTAGAAGTGTAATTTTTGGAGAAATAGCATATTTCAAGGCATTAATGTTTTAATTTCAAGTTGACCCCTTGGCCTAGTGCATTAACTTAAGTTGTTTTAAAAGGTGGACATGAAGGGGGGACGCTTCAAGAAGTAAATATTTAATATTTTCTAATGTTATTTTATGCCTTGAAGTGGGACGCCATATTGAGGAGAAATATAGTGTTTTTCAAAATTAAAATATTTCAAAAGTGAAAAGGGGCGTCCATTTTGGGAGGTGAAAAGATGGAAGCTAAAAAGTCACCTCAAAAGTTATAAAAGCAAGCTTTGCTCCAGCATTTGATCATCTTTGGAAAATTATATTGAAATGCTGCTGGATTGAATTCAGAACCCAACTAAGGGGAAGCTTAGCAATTCTACTTCATTCTTTGGGCTTGCAACTATGGTTCCCTAGATGGTGGACTGAGAGTGTGCTTCATTCAGAAGTGCATATTGAGCATCAACGTTGAAGATTTTGGTAATAATTTTCAGTTTTGAATTTGCTGGTTTGGTTATGGCTGTAGGAGATTTTCATTTACAGCTCTTCGTATGAATTTAAAATCTTTCTGGGTATTTGATCAATGCAATTCGTAGCACTAGGCGCCTCATCTCTCAAGTTTCCAGATTTTTTAGTGCTGGTCTGAAATTGTTAGAGCAGGTCGACCTCCTTTAGAAGCCACCCCTTTGCTGCTATCTTGCATTGGGAATCGTGCCATGAAGTTGTATGTTTCTTGGAGGGGATTTGTCACTTGCCTTTGGACACCTAACCTCCATTGCTATTTGGCACTTTGTTTGATAAAGTTTGGAGCTGTTTTGATGAATATATGACATTGTTTGATCTTCTCCATTGCTGGTTTATGTTACATCTTGCTGGTTACGAGTTTTATAGTTGCTGGTAATGCTACTTCAGTTTGCTGTTTATCCTATCAGCTTATCAGTAGTACAGATTTTGACTTTTAATTTTGTAGTTGGGAAGTTTAGAAGTTGGCGAAATCATCTTTCTTCATTTGCATTGATTATTCAATTGTAACACTTTGTAAATTGCAGTTTATTTGCACTGTAAGGCTGTGAATTAGTAGTACTAATCCAGTCAATAATATTGCTGCATTTACTTTGTGATTATAATACAAAACACTATAACCCCTAGATGGTTTACCGCCAGTGTGGAGAATAAACAAATTGTATCTTTCTTTCTCACCCACTGAAAAGTGGTGAATCCCCACTCACAAGTGGATGCCTGCCGCAACAGATGAATTAGTTTTGTTTTGTAATCTCTTCCCCTCACTAAATTAGTGGAAGTGCAGAAATCTTCATGGTTGGATCACCGCCTAAGTTCTTTCAGTTTTGTAATAAGTACTCCGCCATATGTTAGCACCTCACCTTCAAAAGGATCTTGTGTGCACATTCTTGGAGTTGTTATATCTATTACTTTTCAGTTGTAATCAATTTCAGTATTGAGCTATTTAGATCCTAGGGATCCTTTGACCATATGCCTGCCCCTCTTCCTTCACTGATTTTAGGGTGCATTCTTGGTTAGAGTTACTATTCCGCATCGTTTTGGTTTTGGAGCAAACCTTAACAGGTGCGTGTTGCATTGTAATTGATACTGAAAATCAAGAAAAAAATTAAGGGGCATATTTCAGTGAATAAAGAACTATGTACTCTAGTTCCACCCAACGGAAGAACTTGCAACTTGTTGAAATTGGTGAGAAAGTCAATATGACTTAAAAATGTGAAAGAATGGTAGGAAATATTAATGTTAAAAATTAAAGTAGAAATGCTTTACCTATGATAGAATTTTGATTGCAAGAGGTTGGAGGAACATATAAATTTGCCCATGGAAGTACCATCATATATGAGCATCCATCCTGTACTTGTATGATCTTGTCCTATGATGAACCTACCAAATTCTGTCCTAATCTTATCCACCACTTCTAGATCTGAAAAGATTCTTTAGAATTCTTTATCATACCCCATTAACAACTTGATTGTCTCTATATGGCATCGTTCTCTTAGGAAAATAAAGCATTTTTGTGCTATAATATTTGGGAGATAATACATATGTGAGGAGATACAAAGGCATGGTCATCTTGTTCTAGTTGTCAAGAATGATATTTTTCACACTTTGAAAAAATGCTTCTTCAGGGTCATGCTCCTTTGCTATTATGGCCCTTATTTTTTCTATCATGAAACCCTTGACATCATAGATTTCTCCCAAACATGGTCAATATGTATTAACAAAACTAATCATACTCATGATGTGCTTTGTGAAACTCAAGACAGTCCACTTGATCCTACCACACATCATCTAGGATCAATGATTTGACCTTTTGGACCCTTTATGAATTTGACTACCTCCACACACTAGTTGCTAATAACCATGTTGCTCAATGCTTCTTGTACCTTCACAAGTTGTCTCAAAATGATTGTGTGTGATGTGAAATAAGTTGATTAGATCTCATTTGTTGCAAATCTATGTAAACTATGATAGGAATTATCAACAATTCTTAGTACAAGGTGCCCTTTGTTGTTGGTTGATGATTTTTCAAGGAAAACACAAGTATACTTTTTAAAGAAAAAGTCTAATTGTTTTGTAACCTTTGTCAAGTTCAAAGCATTGGTTGAAAATCATTAAGGTAGATAGATCAAAACCCTAATGATCTTGCCATCATAGGTAGCAAGACCAGTACATGCAACACAAAAAATCTAATCTATGTTTTTCTTTTGACATGACTAATATAGGCTTTCTACAATATGCATAGGTGTAACAACATGAGCATTTCATTTTCATGGCTCAAGTTAAGTATGTTGGAATCTTTTGTAAGGGTTTCATATGGTTGATTGTAAACCTTTCACTATGCCTTTGGAGGTTAGGCTGAAGTTGTTAGTTTGATGATTTATTATTTGGTCAATGAGGAATTCTATGAATATTTTGGTTCTAGTTTGATATATCTTACATCTACATGACTAAACCTTTGTTTTGTTATATTCCTCCTACAAGTTTTAGCCCAATCGAAGAATTGACAATTTCAAGTTGATAGGATATACAAACTTTGATTGGGTTGGTTTAGTTGATACTTGGGGATCAAGTACTAGCTATATATTATCTTGGCCAATAGGTGTTGTTTTGTGGTAGAGTAAACTTCAAGAGACTATAGCTTTATGTTCAATGAAGCAAAGTACAAAGTAGTTGTCAATGCCAGTTGTGAAGGACTATGGTTACATTGGGTTTTGAGTGACTTGCAATTTCTTGATAGGAAACTAACTCCACTTTTTTTTGTGACAATCAAGGAGTCTTGAAGTTAGTGAAGAACCCATTTTATAATGCTTATACTGATCACATTGAGGTTCATCATCACTACATTCAACAATTGGTTGACATTGATGGTATTGCTCTCCACTATTGTATTGTACGTCTTCACTATCAATCTAATGACTAATCCTCAAAGAACTATTCTTTTTGTCAAATTTTGAAACAAATTTGGACTTTGGAGTTGTGTTTGGTTTAGTCATTAAGGGGGTTTATTAGATATAATATGTTAAGACTACTAGATATAATGTTAGATGACACTTTTTTCAGATAGGAAATTATTGCTTATTGTTAATGATTTAATAACACAACATTAGTTATGGCTTAAAAGTGACTTACAATGTAAGTTACACCAACAAATGTAACTTCCCTATTCAATAATATATGTAAGCATACAAATATTGAACTATGTGCGATCCAATTCTCTCACATGCCATGCATTCATTCTTCCAACAGTTTTTGACCTTGCAAAAAGAACTGTATTTTCATTCACCCAATAGTCTAACCTATATTTGAATGTTTATCTGATAATTTTCAGGCTCTCTGGTCATGGTTGCATATTTATATGCTTATTGTTTTTTCTGTGTTAATTTATTTTTAGGAACAACAACTGAACATTCTTTGAACCCAAGTGCTTATCTATTATATCTGTATTTTCTTTTTGAGTTCCATGGATCTAGTTTGATTATTTGTGGACATTGATATAGAAGTTTATTCATTTTCCTTTTGTATTATTTAGAAATAACAACATTTGATAGTCTTCCATTTTAACAAAATTGAAAGGAGGTTATATTTTAATTTAGTTATAAATAAATGGCAATGTGAAATAGATGTGTCAGTTAAGTGTGTCTTAGAATAGATGTAATTCCTAGTAAAGCTTTGCATTAAGATAATTTTGCACAATTTAATTAGACTGGTTTCACATGGTTGGCGGAGTTTGAAATAGTCCAACAAATATATCGTTCACATTTCCTTTGAAATATATTGTCTTCAGTTCTTCCCTTAAATGATTAAGCAGTTGAAAACATAACAGTCTTAGCAGTTTTTGCTTTTCCTTTTTTGTTTTCTAATTAAAGAATCAAAAGTGAACATATA